>VIAB01027830.1:11454-23577 GCA_009801035.1 Oophaga pumilio
TGCGTCTTAAAGTCCGAAAAATACGGTATGCATCACAAGCAGCATCCGCAGCCTCACATGTAAACAACTTTCTTTTGTGCAACCCAGCTTTTTATAGTCCTGATCATAGACTCATATTTTCAGAATCACCTAGACTGGACTATTTAAAAATTGCTGGCTGGTCTATGACTGGTCTATGGGATCATTTAGGACCTTGCATTTCAGCTATACTGTCTCTTCCCCACTCCTCTCTATTCAGTAAATAAGAAATATCCTGCCGAGTTACAAATCATTTGCTAGGTCCTTTGAAGCTCCAGGTCCAGGAAACGAGGTGCCATGTTTGATACCTCTAAGTATTCTTACAAGAAATGGAGGCTGATTTTATCTCCTTTGTGTAGAGACAGTATGTGGTGCATCCTTTACTAGTTATTTTACTGATATTATAGTTTCCCTTACAGTTATATATTTCTTTCAGACACGTTTTGCTATACACATATTTAATTACTTTGTGTGTTTTGGAACAACACAAAACAAACAAAGAAAATAAAGTTAATTGCACATAATTTCACACAAAACTCCCAAAATGGGCCAGACAAAATTGTTGGCACCTTTACAAATAGTGGGTAAACAACTTTGTTTCATGCATGTGATGCTTAATGAAACTCACCTGTGACAAGTAACATGTGTGGGCAATATGAAAATCATACTGAAACAAGATAAAAAGGGGAGTATTTGACTCAATCTTTGCATTGTGTGTCTGTGTGTCACACTGTAACGGGCTGGATGGTAGAACCACTATGCCATGGCCCAAGGAAAGCCTGGAGGGGTGTAACCAAGAGCCTCACCAAGTCTGATCAAGGATACACGCTGGCTGACGACACCGTGATCCGAGGAAAGATGTAGGAGGTGGAACCAGGTGCTACACCATGTTTGACTTTGGGTGCGTGGCAGCTGACCCCCAAGAAACTGGAGGTAGGGATGGCGGACTGGGCAAGTCCAGACAAGCACGGCTGGTACAGTAACTGGCACAATTGATGCACAGGTTGAACACAACAGATATCCTGGAAGGCAAGTGCTGATGGGCATGACTGATAGACAGGCAGTTGGGCATGGCTGATAGACAGGCAGGCATGGCTGACATACAAAAAAAGGTTGCACTCTATCATGCTAAAGCATGCCAATTTGAAATATATAAAATATGAATAGCAATATAGCTTTTTAATAATTGGAAAAAATGAGACGCTTTGCACACAATTTGGCCAAATCATGCCTGCCCATCAACCAATGTCAAGGTAGTCTCGAAAACTGATTGGTCACTATCCAATATGAAAACCTCTCTTAGGCTGATATCTGAATTCCTGGGTGAATGTGGACACCTCTCTCAGTAAAGCCTGCATTTATGGATAGGTAGGAACCTGAAGTAATTAAAATCCCCATGGCTGATAGACAGGTAGGCGCACACAGTTGATAGACAGGCAGGCTGACATGGCAGTAGTGCAGGACTTGTATACAGGATACATATACTGGGATCTGAGAACTAGCAAGCATGTTAGAACATTCAAAGAATGTTGCTTAGGTGCCTGAAATTGTAAGATTCCTCCAGCTATTGGCTAGGGTCATTTTAGGAAAACGGCCTCTTTAATATATGGGAAGCATGCACGCGCACACCCTAAGCACAGTGCCCGGGGATCTGCATGAAGTGTGCGCACCCCGGGCACCTGCCAAGCTGAAGAAGGAGACAGAATGTGACGGGGCCAAGGTAGTGAGTAAGCCAACGTCTCTGCCAGTGGAGGGAGGCAGAAGGCAGAGACGCTGGCTCTACAGTACCCCCCCCACTCCTGTTCTACCTAGGCTCCCACGACCTCTCCTCAGAACTGAACCTCTTCCAATACACAAGAAAAAAGGTTTTTCATTGTTACTCTCTTGATGGCCAGAATGTCCGCTACCTCAAAAACATCTTTGGTGCTGACTGAAGCAGGAGTGTTACCAGGGTACTTCAAAAAAGAACTGAGATTGACAGGTTTGAGAAGAGATATATGAAAGGAATTGGGGATTTGTAAGGAGGCCGGGAGTTTGAGTCTGTAGGCAACCAGATTAATTTGTTTCAACACCTCAAAGGGACCGATGTATTGAGGGCCCAGTTTATATGATGGTACCTTGAGACAGATATACTAGGACAACAGCCAGAAGTTGTCCTCGGGATGAAACAGAGGCAAATCCAGACGTCTCTTGTCCACGTGACTTTTCATCCACTCGGAGGATTTTAATAAGGCAGACTTGATGTCCTCCCTGATTTCCGAAAAAGTCTTGACAAGGAATCAGCAGCAGGAATATCCGAGATCGGAGGTGGAAGAGACAGGAAACAAGATGTTGGGATTTTGACTGTATACCACAAAAATAGGAGATTTGGCAGAAGATTCACTCACATGGTTATTGTATGAGAATTCGGCCCAAGACAGGAGATTGGCCCAGTCACTGTGGCTGGCATTGACAAAGTGGAGGAGGAAATTAGTCAGGATCTAATTGACCCAAGAAGATGTTTTGGTGCTTCTGGCACTGGGTGTCTTTACTGTGTGCAAGGCATCAAGAAATCTGAAGATTACCAAATAATTTTGGGTTGCAATTTAGTGCCCAGTGTCAGAATGGGTTAGCATCCTTGGTCATAGTTCTTCCAGCAGGACAATGACAGCAAACATACTTCAAGAAGTGGATGAAAACCAAGCACTGGAGAGCTCTTAGTGGCCAGCAATATGTCTGGGTCTAAATCCCATTGAACACCTGTGGTGAGATCTTAAAATTGCTGGTGGGGGAATGCACTCTTCAAATATGAGAGACTGGAGCAGTTTGAAAAAGAAGAGTGGTCCAAAATTCCAATTGAGAGGTGTAAGAAGCTTGTTGATGGGTATAGGAAGCGATTGATTGCAGTTATTTCTTCCAAAGAGTGTTCAACAAAATATTAATTTGAGGGTGCCAACAATTTTGTCTGGCCCATTTTTGGGGTTTTTGCCTTTTTTTTCTGTTTTTTTTCAGTTGTTCCAATAAACACAAAGGAAATAAACATAACAAAACATGTAGTTGCAAACATTTTCTGGGAGAAATACTTCATTTTCTGGGACAATTTCAAGGGTGCCAACACTGTCGGCCATGACAGTACATACAAATTTATTTCCATACATTCTGAAAAAAAAGGTATTACTTAACTATCACTTTTTCTATTATATTCTAGAAAAAGGTAACTGATTTAAAATCAAAAAGCTATTTTGCTTTTAATTTTATTATAGAAGTACTGTGTATTTTGGCTAGTTTATGTTTTGTTTTCATTGTCTTTTTCATTCCAAGATTGTTATTAGAATATGAAAATTTAAAGTAAAAAATTTAAGTCAAATATAAACGATATAAAGTCAAATATAAATTTTGTCAACAAACTAATGGAGGGAAATGTGTTTCCTTATCTTTTTCTTCTCTAATTTATGCTTCAATGCAGCATTTAACAGAATTATCTTTCATAATGGCACTGTCATTTGGATTATCATTTTCTCTGACATTTTAGGCGTCGCATTCTGCCCTGATGAAATGAATTGCTTGTTTTTAATTACAAATGTTTGATACTGTTAGTAATGTCCCTCCTGACTTTGCTAAGAAAACTTACTGTGACTAAATTATAAATGGGAAGCAGACAGCCTCACAGCTTTACTGATGTGCTTTTCCCTACAAAGCTATTATGCTCAAACATTTTAGGATTATTTGAATCTTTGCCGCACACGGTAATTTGCATCTAGACCACCCCTGCGACAGGAATGGGCAATTGATTGGCCGCTGTTAACTTGATCACTGGGCCCCATTGGGGCCGTGTCGCCTCAGAAAAATGACGTCTGAAATAGGATTCTGGCATGGTGGTCACCAGGGAACCGGTATCAGCTAGACAGCGGATGGACAACCATCCATTTGGGCCCATACGGGGGGCTCAGGGAAATCAAATTTGCGGGGCTGCCTTCTCCCCTCCTTGGCAGTTCAGGCTCCGGTCGACGTCCCCCAGCTACGGAGCCCACTAGTTTAATGGTTTACGGGTAAGTGGCCGCCCTTGCCTTGTACGCCCGTGGGCGTAATGTCCAATATCACTGCACTTAAAACAGATCGGATGTCTCTCTGCTCGGGATTGTCCAATTTCCTGGTGGGGCATAGTGGACAGGCGGGACTCAGGGTCGGTTCTGTCTCTGGAAAGGTTCGGTACCACAGAGGAGGTTTTTGTTAGGCTGGAACACTCTTCCCGCATTTCCCGAACTTCCTTCCGGATCTCTATGACCCATTCTGGTTCAGCTGCGGGTGAAGCGAACACCTTCCCTCTCCGTACCTTCCTAGCTGAGGCTGCCGTCCCCTGCTCCTGCTCGCGCACACGCGCTTCCGCTCCGATTTCTAAGAAAGACATGCGCAGATTAGCCCGCAAGGCCTGCTTAAGTAGCGCATCCCTGAAGCCTGCCACAAGTTGGTCTCTCAAAATTGCAGCAGAAGGCTTCACGCCCACATTATCCCGCCCAGTGATTGCTGCGTGGATCTCTTGGAGTGGTTTCATAAATTGCGTCACGGACTCCCCCTCCATTTGGATGCACTTAAACAAGCGTATCTGCAATTCAAAGATATCTATGGGGTCCCCATGCATCTCTTCCAAGATTTGCAACACCTTTGAGAAAGTGTTCCGCTCATGGGGGGCTGAAACATGATGGAGCATCTAGCTTCCCTGTCCGGGGCCATCACAGCAATCTCTGCCTGCATAACGGGAGTCATGGGGTACATCTTTAGCATGTCTTTAATCTGCTCGGTCCAGTCCTACAGTAGTGAATTGCTCCCTGTAAACTTTGAGAGATTGCTGAGCATGGCCCCCAGCGGCAAGCTGGCCCTTGGGGCACCCAGGACCACTTGGTCTGCTGCCTCTGCACAGTAAACTACTGTACTCCTCGCAGGGAGATAAAAAGTTAAACTGTGGGTATACAAAAAAAATGGTAAAATTAGCAATAGTTTACTCGGCAAACTTATCATGTCCGTGATTTCCTCAACCACAAATGATTCGATGAGGGTTGTAGTCCAGTAGCGGCTGTCGTGATGTCCTCTAATGGGGATCCTCAGCTCCTGGTCTGGCTTCTGTCTCTGGTCTCACCCGTTGGGGTCCTAGTCCATAAGTTCAGGCAGCCAAATTTGCAGGTGCTGCCGAAGTCCCGGTATCAAATGAGGTCTCTGGTTCTCTGGTCAGCAAGGAGGACTGCAGCGCCAGGTCCTGTACACAGCCAACGCCTTTATGCACGAGCGCGGACCTCGACTTATCGGAGCCCCCGGGCCTGCCACTGCTCACAGTCCTGATGCTGTGCCCATGGGATATAAGCTGCAGTCCACTGCGCCTCTGCTCCCTAACAGCTGGAGCACATGAGCAGGCACACCCCCTGTCTCTCTCTCTCTTGGCGGGCAACCCCCTGCAGGTTCGCGTGCTTTTTATTTTGACACGCCCCTCTTTCCTTGATCATTGGGTCTGTCCCGTCCCCTATGTCTTCCCCCAGGAAACATGGGACGCAGCCTCAACAGTTCCGGAGCTGGCTCGGTACAGGAACCCGCAGCCTCGTCTTCGTCCTTACAAGTGCATCAGCACTCCAATTACGTGAGGCTAATGTAAATATTGTGATTAAGGCCTGTGCAATACTTCACAATTTCACAAGGATCCATTAATGTACACAAAATTATGATGTAGAGGGAGAAAATTTACCTAATGGTGACCAAACACCTGTTCCCAATCCACGTCGCTAGCCCTTTGGTCTTAAAGTTCGGGATATATTTACCATATTTACCAATTATTTTGCATCACCAGAGTGATCTACTCCCTGGAAAGAGTATGCTATGTGTTAGGGTTCGAGTTCCCAATGCTGCATAAGGGGAATCTTGAGCCATTCCCGCTGCGGTCCCCCATCCGTCTCCGGCCGCAGTGGAACCTGCTCAGTAGAGACGTCGGTCCCAGCATCTTGCCCGGTCTAATACTTTGCAGAGACTTGCTGCTGCCTCTCCTGGATCTTCGGTTACAACCAGTGCTGGAGCAGGCAGATTTGGGACTAAGTCCTCTGTTTCTTCTTCTGAGCATGCCCAGGGCAAGATCTCCCATTGGAGATCAGGGGTCACATGCTCAGATACAGCTACGACTCCTATTGGTCCTCCAGGAAGGTCCTGTAGCTGTTTGTGATCTGAAGCAGCTGTCTATTGGTCCTTTCTGGAAGGTCTTCTACTCGTGGCTGCTATAAAAGGTTGTCCTGACCGCACGGCCGTGCGCTAGTATCAAACCTTTATGTGCTTTGCGCCAGTATGGTCATGCGTGTGTGTGGTTAGGGCGGCTGAAATACGCCATTACAATACCGACCTAATCGGTGAGGAGCTTGGTATGCTAGCTGGTCAGGGTTGGTGTCTTAGATGCCTTTAGAATACCGGCATAACCGGTGAGGAGTTTGGTTACCGTATTCAGGGCCTGGCGTACAGATGCCATAGATAGTGCATGACCACTTCCTATGTTCGCTTAGCAGTCAACTGTGTACCTCGACACAGTGGGGTTTCTCAGCGGCTCTATGACGCAACAGGGTTCGCTTTAAAACGCTAGTCAGCGCCCTAGCGTTTTACTTTGCTGCTCACTGAAGCTAAGTGAGTTCGTACTTATCGCCATATAGCGCTGCGGCATTCCCACTAGCGGCTCTGTGGATTAACAGAGTTCGCACTATCTGCCACAGCGCGCTACGGCGTTTATTTTAGCGACTCTGCGGGATAACAGAAGTCGCTACTTACACCATCTTACTAGCAGCAGGCTCTGCCTGCACGGTGGACCCCGGGATGCGAACGCACCTCTCTACATTATTTATTAGGTGCGTTCCACAGACCCTAATACCATGTCTATGTTATAATTTAATCCTGTGTTTGTAAATTTTTCCAGAGTACAATTTTGATTTAAAACACTATGTATGATGGAACCTTTTTTTTTATTCTGGTCCTTGATCATCTCAGGCTTATGGTAGACTGTAAAAAATACATATATTTTATTTAACCAAAAACTTTATTTCAAACAAGGGCCAACATGCCCAAAGTAGGAATATTTTAAGCATATGCCAAATTTTTAATGACAAACTTTGAAACTTACAAAAACTGGCATTAAAATAAGACATTTCAACAAATAATGGTAAGTAGATGGTGATGGTAGCTTAGAGCCAGCATTACTCATTTGATGAGTTTGGGATAGTGGATGATTTTGCACATGTTAGGTAGAAGTTGCTGGAAGAAGAATAAAGGGAGGGTTGATTTGTGGGCCCTCTTGTGGGGCATCGTAATGGTCACTTTGGTAAGGGTAGGCACCGTCCTGCTGAAACTGGTTTGGCCATTGGCTAAGCCCCTCCAGAATGGCCATGTTGAGCAGGAGCACTCTCTGACAGTATGGATGTTCATGTGGCAGGTGCAACATGAGGTTGGAGGTAAGGTTGAGGTGGTAGTGGTGCCACTTGCTGGGAATGTAGTTGTTGTGAATTTGGTGATCTTATCTGTGGTGGAGGAGTTTCAGGGATTACTGGGAGCTTTTCATCCATGCTGCCAGGCATGCGGAGGTGATTGTCAGTGGACATCTGCAATCTCTCCAGGAAATTAAAAAATAGCCTGGGATTGTTTGGTGCTGTGCAGGAATCAATAACAATCTGCAAGACACAACCGGCACACATGCTCACTTTACGAGGAATGGTCCGCAAATATTAAGCCATGCTACGCGCATAGGCCTCCTCCCCATGAGAGTTTACAGTATGAGATAGGTACTGTTAAACACCAGTGTTTACCTTGCACCTGTTACTGGTGGTCTGGTGCTCCCTCCTCCACCTGGCTCATAGTGGGTGCTTCCAGTTGGGACGTATCCAAGGGGAGCGTAGGACTGCTGCTATGTCTGCCTTTGTCCTAATCTGGGTTTGGCACAGGTCCTGCCGCAAGTGGTGGTGGTGGTTTGTCTGTTGCTGGTGCTGAAGATGGTCCTGCCTTCTCATCTATATCACCAACAAGGTCCAATATTGCATCAGACTCCATTGCCGTCTCCCTCTCTCGTAGGTTTGATTTTGTTCTGAAAAGCAAATTAAGATAAAGCATTGAAGCCTACATCTCTAGAGAGAAACAAAGCATGTACTGACAGATGTAGATCCATAATGGGAACAAGGAAGTACAAGTGCACCCATAGACTTGCATTGGTGACTCTTGCACGATATAAGCGCACAGTTAGAGCGTGCCTCGATTTTGCATGGACGCCGAACACGCTAGAGAAAAATAACGCTGATCTGGCTTGCCTCATCGAAGAACATTGATCTGAGTGCAATGCTATTTTCAAATGCTTTGCACTCGTCCGATTCATATGCTGGTCTGACTCTGGCCTAAGGTGCTGTAACTGCAGTATGTCACAAAACAATCATTTCACAGACACATTGGTAGAGCACTTTCCTATGTCACTGGAATCTTTAGATTATTATTCACAGACTGAACTACCACTTTCATTTTGAATATGCTTCAGCATTGCAATAGTACAACACAATAAGTTTGGGACTTTTTCTATGTGGAATGAACTATGCGCTATGACCTTCTTTTTCTGTATTGTACAAGTATAAAATGGCACTGTTTGGTCAGTCCCCAACTTTTTTACTGGCTGAGATAATCCCCATGATTGGCTAGACTAGACCATGTGAGGTGATAGCTGCAGGGCATTATGGGGTAGCTACACTAAACATAATTAGCCATTTCATTCTTCAGCAGTGTGAAATAGTATGAGACAGGATTTACTTTTATTATCTGTGAATTTCAGGAAAGTTGATCCACTACTGATTGATCCAATCATTTCTAGTTAGTACATAATGAGTTATATTATGTTTTCTTAGGGTACACAGGCATGTAAAAGTTTAGGCACCCCTGGTGAAAATTACTGTTATTATGAACAGTTAAGCAAGTTGAAGATGAAATGATTCTAAAATACCTAAAGTTATATATTACGCATTCCCTTTAGGCAAAAAATATATATATTTTCATCTTTTACATTTAAAAAATTGCAAAAAATGGGCTGATGCAAAAGTGTAGGCTTCCTGCCTGGTTGGTACCTAGTAGCACCCCCTTTTGAAAGTATCACAGCTTGTAAACAATTTTTGTAGCCTACCAATAGTCTTTCAATTTGTGTTTGAGGGATTTTAATCCATTCTTTCTTGGAAAATTTTTTAAGTTCCATGAGATTTCTGGGTCATTTTGCATGCACTGCTATTTTGAGGTCTAGCCCAAGATTTTCACTGATGTTCAGATCAGGGGACTGTAAGGGCCATTGCAAAATCTTCAGGTTGCGCCTTCAGAGGTAGTCTGTTGTGGATTTTGACATGTGTTTAGGATCATTATCCATTTGTAGAAGCCATCCTCTTTTCAACTACATCTATTTTACCAATGGTGTTGTTTGCATCAAGAATTTGTTGAAATTTCACTGACTCCATTCTTCCTTCTACCCATAAAATGTTCCCAATGCCATAGGCTCAAACACAACCTCAAAGCATGATTGATCCACCCCCATGCTTAATGGTTGGTGAGATGTTCTTTTGCTCAAATTCTGTGCCCTTTTTCTCCACACATACCGTTCATCATTGTGGTCAATGAGCTCTATTTTAACCTCATCGGTCCACAGGACTTATTTCTAAAATGCATCAGGCTTGTTTAGATGTTCTTTTGCATACTTCTGAAGCTGAATTTTATGGTGAGGACACAGGAGATGTTTTCTTCTGATGACTCTTTCATGAATGAAGAGTTCCAGTTTCCAAACTTGCAAAATTTATCCAAACTTGCAAAAATTTATTAGATTAAAAAATATTAATAGATTTAATTATGAGTTTAGTCACAGCTACGCGTTTCGAACATCCTTTACCTTCTTTAACAAAGCGCTTTGTTAAAGAATGCCATGGATGTTCGAAACGCATAGCAAACACCGCTTCTAATCAATGGTAAAATCATTACTGCCGGTCAGACAGCCTTGGTTCCCACACTGTCAAATGACAGCGTGAGCCTGTAGCTGTGATCGGAGGTATAACGTTTACCTCCAGTCACTGGCGTCAGCTAATAGGACTATTACTCCCATAAGCTGACGCCTGCTGCCGCTAATAACAGTGAGAGCAGGAGGCAGCTGACGGGAGAATTCATCAGCTTGCGCCTGCGCTCTAAATAAAAAAATAAATTAAAGAAAGGCATGGGCTCCCCTGTATATTTGATAACCAGCAAGGCAAAGTTCACAGCTGGCGGCTTCAGCAAGGTTGGTTATCAGGAATAGAGGTGTTCCCATGCTGTTTTTTTAAATTTAAGTAAATAATTTCAAAACATGGCGTGAGGTTCCCCCCATTTTTGACAACCAGCCTTGCTAAAGCAGATAGCTGGGGGCTGGTATTTTCAGGCTGGTAAGGGATCATGGTTATTGGTCCCCCACAGTCTAACAATAGCAGCCCGCAGATGCCTAGAAGAGGCACATCTATTAGATGCTGAGGTTACTGCAGTTCAGCCAAGCTGGGAATGCAGCCTCAGTGACCTGGGGTAACCTTAATGAGGTCACTGGTGCTCACTGATGCTGCTCTCGCAACAGCTCATTCATCAGTGGTTCTCAGCCTGGACAGTCACGTCTTGGCACTTTCCATGTTAAAAACTATTTATCCTCGGACATTGATTATGGTGTGGCACAGAACGTCATATAGGTGAGGGTTATTGTTGTTTTTTTTATTTTTGCTTTATTACAGGATAGGGATTCAATGGAATGGGCTTTTTTATTTTTAAATGAAAAGGAAAAGTGAGTTTTGTTTTTATTTAAAATAAAATACTTTATTCTGGCTGTGTGTTTATTTACAATATAACTATCGGATTACTAATGGATAGGCGTCTATATATGGCCCTCCATAACTAAACTATGGGCTTGATGTCACCAGACAATACAACCCTACCAAAATAAACTCCACTTGCCACCGCTATAGGGCAAATGTGAAGAGCCAGGCAAAGTGCCAAAATTGGCGCATCTAATAGATGTGCCTTTTCTGCACAGCTGCGGACTGCTAATTTTATGCTGGGAGTGACGTGAATATCAGTGGCCCCTTGCCAGCCTGAGAAGGCCGGCACCCAGCTGTCTGCTTTAGCAAGGCTGGTTGCCAAAAATAAGGCTGACTCCACTATTTTTTTATTATTTATTTAAAGTGGGGACCCCTCTATTCTTGATAACCAGTCTTGCTGAAACTGACAGCTGAGGGTTGCAGCCACCAGCTGTCAGTTTTGTCTGGCTGATTGTCAAAAATACAGGGAAACCCATGCCAATTTTTTTAAATATTTATTTAGTGCACAGGCTGATGAATACTCCTATCAACCGCCAGCTGCTCTCACTGTAGCGGCAACAGGCATCAGCTATTGGCAGTGACTGGAGGTAGGAACCACGGCTGTCTGACCGGCGGTGAAGTTTGTGTTCGGTGTCCGTGCCCGAACAATAGGTGTTCGGTACGGACACTGAACTTTACTGTTTGGGTTCGCCCATCTCTATTTATTGCCAGTCAAATAGGCATTGTTTTAGGTACCTATAGCAGCTCTCTAAGGACATATATTTGTTCACAAAATTTAAAATTTTCTACTAAAAATACAGAAAGTACTTTATATGGGTCCCCAAGAAAGAGAAGCCGAACAAGAGGTCAAGGACAGAAACAACCATAAATAAAAGTGAAAAATACTTTATTGACAACCAATGGTTAAATTGTGGCACTATAGGGGATGTGTGCACATACAAGAGTACAAAACAGCAACAACACCTGTACTGTATCAATAGAAGAAAAATAAAAACAAAAAATATGTAAAAAAGAACCCCTCGAGACCACACAGGGAATAATAGTTTCCCTTTACCACAGTAGGTGATACTATTTTCTCTATTAGTTCCACTCTATGTAGCTGTCTTTCATGTATATGTTCTTGATAGAGGTGTACTTCACCATTTATACCACCCACCCAAGTCATTGCCTTTTTGCTATACTTATACTTAATTAGTATTAGTTTTTTCTCTATCTATTGTGACATATTGCTCTTAAGTATATCTACAGTCATGGCCAAAAGTTTTGAGAATGA
>VIAB01027833.1:8663-21860 GCA_009801035.1 Oophaga pumilio
ATTCTGTCTCCCAAAATTCGGAATAGAAAGTGATCAAAAAATGTAATGTGCCCGAAAATGGCACCAATAAAAAAAAAACAAGACCTCACATGGTTCTGTGGACCAAAATATGGAAAAATTATAGCTCTCAAAATGTGGTGATGCAAAAACAATTTTTTTGCAATAAAAAGTGTATTTTAGCGTGACAAAGATTCTTGAAAACCCGGTCAGCAGGGCGCAAAAGACAGGAATCTTCTTAGTAAATGACAATCTTCATTTATTAAAAATTATGGTAAAACAATGAATCCACAACGCGTTTCAACGGAGTGAGTCCGTCTTCCTCAGGTGGCATAATCAGGTGGCATTTTAGCGTGACAGCTGCCAAACATAAAAACATTAGTTTTCATCCTGGACTGTGTCAAGATGCGACCGTCCACGCTGAGAACCACTGGTGAATGAGCTGCTGGGAACGCAGCGTCAGTAACCGGGGGTGAGGTCATAGCGGTTACCTCCGGTCATTGGGCTCTGTTCCCAGCCGGGCTGAGCTGCGGTGAGATCCCCGCTAGCATCGTGAGCGCTCACGGTGCTAGTGGGGATCATGCCAAAGTCATCGCAGTTATATCCTGTCACTAGGCTGAGCTGCGGTGAGATTCGGGGTCACTTATAAAATTCACATACCAGGAAACAGTAGATTAGTTCCAAAAAGGGGGCACTTGTTGGACATTACCACTGTTACGACACAACTAGATAAGTTCCTTGGGTGGGTCTAGTTTCCAAAATGGGGTCACTTATGGGGGTTTCCACTGTTGAGGCACATCAGGGGCTCTGCAAATGGCACATGACGCCACAGACCATTCCATCAAAGTCTGCATTCCAAAACGTCACTACTTCCATTCCCAGCCCTGACATGTAACCAAACAGTAGTTCTCTTTCACATATGGGGTACCAGCATACTCAGGACAAATTGAACAACAACTTTTGGTGTCGAATTTATCCTGTTTCCCTTGGAAAAAAATAAAAAATTGGGAGCTAAAAAATAATTTTTGTTGAAATTTTTTTTATTTTTTTTTCACGCCCGGGCATTATAAACTTTAGTGAAACACTTGGGGGTTCAAAGTTCTCACCACACATCTAGGTAAGTTCCTTAGGTGAGTCTAGTTTCCAAATTGGGGTCACTTGAGGGGGGTTTCCACTGTTTAGGCACATCAGGGGCACTCCATAAGCGACATGGCGTCTGATCTCAATTCCAGCCAATTTTGCATTGAAAAGTCAAACGGCGCTCCTTCCCTTCCAAGCTCTGCTGTGAGCCCAAACAGTGGTTCCCCCCAACTTTTGGGGTCCAATTGCTCCTGTTACCCTTGGGAAAATAAAAAAATTGGGGACTAAAAGATCATGTTTGTGGAAAAAATATGATTTTTTATTTTCATGCGCAGGCATTATAAACTTTAGTGAAACACCTGGGGGTTCAAAGTTCTCACCACACATCTAGATAAGTTCCTTGGGGGGGTCTATTTTCCAAATTGGTGTCATGTGTGGGGGGTTTCCACTGTTTAGGCACATCAGGGGCTCTCCAAACATGACATGGCATCTGATCTCAATTCCAGCCAATTTTGCATTGAAAAGTCAAACGGCGCTCTTTCCCTTCCGAGCTCAGCCATGCGCCCGAACAGTGGTTTCGCCCACATATGGGGTATCAGCGTACTCTGTACAAATTGCACAATAACTTTTGGTGTCCAATTTCTCCTGTTACCCTTGGGAAAATAAAAAAATTTGGATCTGAAGTAAATTTTTTGTGATAAAATGTTAAATGTTCATTTTTTTTAAAAAACATTCCAAAAATTCCTGTGACGCACCTGAAGGGATAAATAACTTCTTAAATGTGGTTTTAAGCACCTTGCGGGGTGCAGTTTTTAGAATAGTGTCACTTTTGGGTATTTTCTATCATATAGACCCCTCAAAGTGACTTCAAATGTGATGTGGTCCTTAAAAAAAAAAAATTATGTTGTAAAAATGAGAAATCTCTCTTTAACTTTTAACCCTCATAAGTTCCTAACAAAAAAAAAATTTGGTATCAAAATTATGCTGATGTAAAGTGGACATGTGAGAAATGTTACTTATCAAGCATTTTGTGTGACCTATCTCTGATTTAAGGGCATGAAAATTCAAATTTGAAAAATTGCGAAATTTTCAAAACTACCACCAAATGTCTGTTTTTTTCACAAATAAACACAAGTCATATCAAAGAAATTTTACCACTATCATAAAGTACAATATGTCACGAGAAAACTGTTAGAATCACCGGGATCTATGGAAACATTCCAGAGTTATTGCCTCATAACGGGACAGTGGTCAGAATTGTAAAAATTGGCCCGGTCATTAACATGCAAGCCACCCTTGGGGGTTAAGGGGTTGAAATGAGTGGTTCTGTCTCAGGTCTCGTCTGAATCACTTTAAAATTTCAGACTTGAGAGTCCTCAAGTCTTTAAAATTTCAGATTTTTATTTTAGTTATCATAAAAAACACCAACCCAGTGATCGGTATAAAATAACTATTTATACCTATAGAACTATACTATCAGATACCCTACAATAATCCTTTCTTGTTCCTACCTTACCGTGGAGGTTGGCACCCTAAAAGTACGATCTGGCGCCCCCACTCAACGTAGGCTCTCCCTCACTCCCCTATTATATCCTATTAAGGTGGGAAAACAATGTATAATTAGTCAGAGATGAAGGGAGTCTTGAAACTAGAAATATCTGGCAGTATTAATAATAACACAATAACCTAAATCATGTAATAATAAAGCCCAAATATAATATCATAAATGCACAGGACCAATAATGTCTAATGGTCTCTTAATCACATGATCACATTCTGTTTCACTGCATAAAAATAGATTTTTGTGAGACATTCGGCTAGATATTGTCAGATAATCAGGAAACAAACAATATATGTCTCAGTGTTCCAAATTTTAGCAAAGTAATATTAAATAGCCATAAGATCTTTCAGAATATGGTCACTCAAAATAGATGGAAGCAAAAATGGGACTTAGCATGAGATAGGTGAACCCCGACGCGTTTCCCTGTTGGTGACATGGTTCCTCAGGAGGTAGACATGATGCCAGATGCCATAGAGATGATGACGTCTTATGGTTATTTATAGGGGAGTGAGGGAGAGCCTACGTTGAGTGGGGGCGCCAGATTGTACTTTTCTAAAAGCCAAGTAGCGCTCCTTCCCATACAATCCCTGCCATGTGCTCCAACAGTAGTGTTTAACCATATATGGGGTACTGCCACATTCGGTAGAAATTGCATAAAAAAATTTGGAATCCAATTTCTCCCATTACCCCAAGTGTAAATTATAAAATTGGTGATAAAACAGTATTTTAGTGGAAAAGATAAATTTTTTGTTCTCACATCTAAAAGTTATAAAGTTTTGTGACTCCACCTGTAGTTTAAAATGCTCAGTACACCCCTAGATGAATTCGTTGAGGTGTCTAGTATCCAAAATGTGGGGGTTTCTGCTATTTTCTCATGTCAGAGGCGCTCCAAATGCGCCATGGCATTCACAGTCTATTCCAGACAAAAAGCACTCTTTCATTTCCAAGCCCTGATATCTGCCCAAACAGATGTTTGTGAACACATATGGGGTATCATCGCGTTTGGGAGAAATTGTGTAGCAAATTATTGGGTTAATTTTTACCTATTATCCATTGTGAAAATTACAAATTTAGGGCTATAACATTTTCATGAAAAAAATGGAAATTTTCAATATGACGACCTAACGTTATCAAATACTGTGTAGTACCTGTGGGTTCAAAATGCTCACTATACCCCTGGATACAATCTTTGGGGGGTGAAGTTTCCAAAATGGAGTCACTTCTGGGAGGTTCTCTTTGATTAGGCACATCAGTACTCTCCAAACCCTACATGACACCCCCAGACCATTCCATCAAAGTCTGCGTTCCAAAATGTCACTTCCTCCTTTCTGAGCCCTGACGTGTGCCCAAACACTAGTTTTCCCCCACATAACTAGTGAGCTTCATACAGTCTGATCGGAATGTTAAACTAAGGACCTCATGTTTAGTAATATATATTTTGCCTACTGGCATTAGATCAACCTATGAAATTTTGGAGGTGCAGTCCATGCTTTTTTTTTTGTGGATAGTAAGTAATATTAAACAAATGTTAGCTGTTATGAATGTTTTAGAAATGAATTCTGAGCAGAAGCTCCCTCTGGTGGTTACAAACAGTACTGAACCATTCAATGAGGATTGGCAATCAGGAAGTACAGACTGGCTGGATATAAGGGAGGTTCCCCCCATCATGGTTTCCGGTGATCAATTGTTCTTGTCTCAACATTGTTTCCTGGTTCACTTGGAAGCTTGCTGAGTCTTGCCTCTTCTCCTGCTCTCAGATAAGTTATTTTCTGTTTTTTTTGTTTTTGTGCTTGCCATTTGCATTTTTCTCTGCATTTCTGTGAGGTTGGCCAGGTTCCCCTCCCCGAGCGGCTTGGGCTCCTCTCGGTTCCTCTGGAGCCACTGTTGTTTGTTCATTTGCCTTTTCCAGTTTTTTCTGTGGCTGCGGCTTAGTTTTGTTACACCAGAGAACTAATTTAGGTGGTAGAGGTCATGTGATCTCAGGTGTTTTTGCAATTAGTAGCGTTGATTTTTTTTAGGGTTTTTTGGAATTGCAGTAAGTATCCTTCCTATCCTTTTCTGTCTAGGCAGATTGGGCCCCAGCGTTTGCTCATACTATTTTCTGTCTGTGTCTGTATTTCCTCTTGTCTAACCGCCATTACATGTTTGGGGGCTTCCTATGTTCTTTGGGGATCTGCTCCGGGGCAGATAGCTTTCCTCTTTCTATCTTTAGGTGTAGTTAGCCTCTCAGGCTGTGACGAGGCGTCTAGGACCAACGTAGGAATGCTCCACGGCTGCCTTTAGTTGTGGTGGTTAGTCAGGGTACTGCAATCCAGTAGATTCCAACCTCTCTGGTGTATTGCCGTTTTTGCCTGCTCTCTTCAGCTACCAAAACATAACAGTTAGCACTATCATGAAGTACAGTATGTCACGAGAAAACAGTCTCAGAATCACTGGGATCCATTGAAGTTTTCCAGAGTTATCACCACATAAAGTGACAGTGGTCAGATTTATATATGTGGCCTGGTCATTAAGATCAAAATTGGTTCTGTCACTAAGGGGTTAATGTGCATATTGTTAGAACCTGTTTCCTAGTCCAAAATATGGCACTAGGTTGCTACTCCTATGATCGACATGATAACATAAAGAGCCTTGTAAATTTAATTGATATATGAGCTAGGTATGAATTAATATTACTCCTAAACTGAAGACAAATGGCAGTCAGTAATAGAGAGGTGGAATGCCCATCTACAGATAATACATGAATGATGAGTATCAAAAGTATAAAAAAAAGGGTAAGTAGTAGTGATGAGCGAGCACTAAAATGCTCGGGTGCTCGATATTCGGGTCGAGCAATTTGGAATACTCGGGTACTCGAACCGAGCAATGTAAGTCTATGGGAAAACCGAGCATTTTTGCAGCGATCCCCCCGGGGGTCCTTTTATAGTCTAAAAACATCTGTAAATGATGGAAACACAGCTCAAATGACACGGGAACATCATGGGGAATGCCCCTGGAAGCATTTCTGACTCCTAGGTCACAGCTGTGAGCAATGTCGTCAGAATCTTACGCCATTTTTACAGGCGCACCAAAAAACATGCAAAAACAAAACCAAAATGGATTTTCCTTGGAAATATGTCAAGGAACATCCTTTCCAGGCTGATGACTTTTATATAAGGCAAAATAATTAACCCAAAGTAAAAATGTTCCTCCACCAATATGTCTATGTTCACACGAAGCGTTTTTGATGCGTTTTTCAACATTACCATTGCTTTTCAAACAATACAAATGCATTTACTGTGAAATGTCTTTGTAGAATTTAAGAACCTTAGCTGGCCATGTGGTGTGTGACACATCATCAGACACATCTTGTTTCATTTATGAAGGAGGGACTCTTAAAGTGAATCTGTCAGCCCATTTTTCGACTATAAGCTGCAGCCACCGCCATCAGGAGCTTATCTACAGCATTCTGTAATGCTGTAGATAAGCCCCCGATGTTTCCTGAAAGAGAAGAAATGCAAGGCCTGCCCTGCAGCAAAGTAACATGCACCCCAAGAAGCCTTTGAACCAGGTACTGGATGGTTCACATTACTTTTGCCACTGCCATACTGTTAGCTTATGCATTGAATGCAATGCCCTATCCTGCATCAAATTTAAATGCACCCCAAAAAGGTTTTTGAACCGACCTAGTGGATGTACACAACGAAATCCAAGTTTCACATTATTCATTTTGTTCTGACATACTGTTAGCCTATGCATTGACTGCAAGGCCCGCCCTGCATCAAATTCAAACACACCCCAAAAAGGCTTTGAACCGACCTAGTGGATGTACACAGGAAAACCAAGTTCACATTACTCTTTTGCCGATGCCATACTGTTAGCTTATGTATTGAATGCAAGGCCCGCCCTGCATGATAGTAACACACACCCCAATAAGCCTTTGAACCCACGTACTTGATGGACACCTGTAAGCATTCTTCCTATTAATTTGTTACTCCCATATTGTTTGGCTATGCAGTGAATAGTTGAGCCTGAAGACCCGGCAGTGAACAATTGCAGTGTTGGCGCTAAAAACCCTGCAGTTTAACATTGCATTGTTGACGCTGAAGAACCAGCAGTGGACAATTGCAGTGTTGATGCTAAAAACCCTGCAGTGGACAATTGCAGTGTTGATGCTAAAGACCCAGCGGTGGACAATTGCAGTGTTGACGCTAAAGACCCTGCAGTGGAGCATTTAAGTGTTGAACCTGAAGAATCATCAGTGGATAATTGCACTGTTGATGCTTAAGAACCTGCATTGATCAATTGCTGTGGTGAGTCAGAAGACCCTGCATTTTAGCATTGCAGTGTTGAGGCTGAAGAACTGGCATAGAAGAATTGCATTGTTGAAGAATTTTAACAACCAACAAAGTTCACATTATTATGAAGTGTGTCTCGCATACTATTTGCCCATGAATAGAATGGAAGGCCTGCCCCAAATTTGGACAGAACCAAATTCCACTTGGAAGAGACGTGTATGAAGTCATCCTAAAAATCAGTTTCCATTACAAAGGAGTGGGTCTCCTATACTTGTAATGGCCATACACTAAGTGCATAGACTGGAAAACATTTTCCCCTGGGGGGGCACATCAACCGACTGTGTAAATATTTGTTTTTACAGACATCCTAAACACCCTGGCAAAACAATAAAGTGGCTGTTTCATCACGGAACACAGTCACCCTGGTAATCCAGGGGTGGTGTAGGAAGAGACGTGGAGTATGGCCTGCGAAAAAGGTCTTCCCAGTTTAAAGGAGCTTTTCTCCTATACTTGGAATGCCCATATACTAAGTGCATAGGCTGGAAAACATTTTCCCCGGGTGGGGGGGCACATCAATCGACTGTTTAAATACCCCTGGTGATCTAGGGGTGGTGTAGGAAGAGACGTGGAGTATGACCTGCGAAAAACTTCTTCACAGTTTAAAGGAGTGGGTTTCCTATACTTTGAATGCCCATACAGGCTGACAAACATTTCCCCCTGGGGGGTACATATCAACATAGTGTGTAATTTTCTTTTAGGGGCATCATAAACACCTTGGAAAACAGTAACGTGGTTTCCTACACAGTTTCTGCTGGGAAGGTGCAGGTTTTTATTAAAAATCTGACAGACGAATCGTTGGATGAAGTGGTCAAGAAAAGGGGGCATGGTGGCGACAGGAATGGTAACGTACAGGATTAATAACAGTGATGGCTATGGGAGGTATGAGATCCAGGATACTGTCTACAATGATTACTTGTTTAGCCGGCCCACCTCCAATTACCATAATGTGTTTCATGCCCGTCAGAAGATCGGTGTAACAGATAAGCGTGTGAAGCTCGGCATGAAAAATGGCCGTAAAAAATATGTTGCCAAAGACGCACATGTCCGTATAAACGCCAAAGTGCAACATGTTTGTGAGATGCTGCATTAGAGAAAGCAGATCAGTGTTGGAGGAAAACCAAACTGATGGATGCTCGGGAAAAACTAAGTTTAAAGAGGAGTGCACTGCCCGTAACTATCAACACACCCGTGGCACAAGGTTCTTCATCTTCACCCATACATTACCAATAATATCAAAATGTCACAGCCAAAAATTATTTGTTCTACTGTAATGAACACTGTTAAAGGAATGCCACTAAACGCAGATAACCACGACCCTGGGAAACACCAGATTTCCTCTTTACAAGATATGGACGATGATGGTATTGATGACGATTTTGATCTTTACCACATTCCCACCAAGAACATGAATTTCACAGCTGACAACAATGTTCAAAAAAGGCCGTGAATGTCTGGAAATTCATTTTCTCTTGGCTAAACTTTCCCTCTTCCTAAAGTGGAACCAAATGATGCATACATGGCTCTCATGTCTACTCAGCGGGAGATGGTTGAAAGATGATGTATTCTGTTTTGTCCATGTCCACTTTTTGAAAGCGAGCATAAAAGAAGGATGAAATTGTGGGAAGATGTGGGATTTTGGTCAGTAAGGAGGTGATGCTAGGTACAGATTGGTGTCATCGGCATACTGATGATATTGAAAATCGTGCCATTACATGAGCTGTCCCAAGCCAAAGGTGTAGATGGAGAAAAGTAGGGGTCCTAAAACTTAGCCTTGGGGAACACCGAAAGACAAGGGTCGAGGTGAGGAGGTGGTGTGGGAGATGAAGACACTGAATGTCCCCGTAACAGTCTGTTTTTTTAAAGACTCTGCCGATAACCCCAAAAAGGCCATTTACGCCACCAGCCATGTCCGCATCAGCAGGGGTAGCAAAACTACCAGCCTAACCACCACCAGCATGATCAGGCACATGGCAGGAAAGGACCCGACTTTGTTGGCCGAACACCAGGCTCCATGAACAGTGTCTTCGGGTGATTCCGCTGTTGTGCGTGCAAGCCAATCCCCTGTCCATGATGAATGCAAAGATGCCTCCTGCCCTGCATCTGTAGTTGCACACAAGCTCAACTAGCAATATCAACAAGCACGTCCACGTCCTTGTCTCAGCGCAGCATTCAGTTGTCTATACCCCTATCCTTGGAATGCAAGCGTAAATGCGCAGCCAATGCCACACAGGCCACAGTACTAAATTCACACATTTCTTGTCTGCTTGTGCTGAAAATGTTGCATTTTTGGCTCATGGGAGACGGAAGCTTTCCGCAACCTGATGGCGGCGACCGTCACTAGGTACTCGGTGCCCAGCTGCCACAATTTCTCCCGGTCTGCCGTAACGACATTACACAAGCAAGCACGTATCCCACAACAGTACACGGGGCCCACAACAATGCTGTTACTGGGAAAGTGCACCCAACCACACACAAGTGCTTGTGGTCAGGGACGTTACATCTCGCTGACGGCACACTGGGTTAACTTAGTGGAAGCCGGGACCCAGTCTGACTTTGGGATGGTGCACATCCTCCAAACCCAGAGTATTGCAGACCCTATGTCAATCTGGGTTGCCCCCACAGTCAACAGCTCCTGTACCTCCTCCTCTGCCCCCTCTTCAGCCTCCATCTCCGAAAGTAGCAAATCAGTCACAAGCTGGAAGCACTGCAGCACTGCCTCATCCAAGCAGCAACAGGCTGTGCTGAAGCTAATATGCTTAGGTGACAAACCGCACAATGCTGAATATTTGTGGACAGCTCTGAAAAAGCAGTCAGATCTGTTGTTGACACCGCTGAACCTACAGCCAGGCATGGTCTTGTGTGACAATGGCCGGAACCTGATGGCTACTCTAAGGCGAGGCAAGCTCACACACGTGCCATGCCTTGCCCATGTGCTTAACCTCATTGTTAAACGGTTTATGAAAAGCGACATGGAGCTGCTGGATCTCCTAGGGAAGGTACCACGTCCTGCGTACCCATTTTAGAAAGTCAGCTAGAGCTTCATCCCCCTTACCGTGCTTCACCAGTGTTGGCAGCTTCTTGGTCACCGACTGGTGTGTGATGTCACCATGCATTGGAACTCTACACTGCAGATGCTGGAAAGGATTTGTGAGCAGAAGAGGGCAGTTGGTGACTACCATCATCAACAAGGCCGTCGGTATTCAGTTCTGACTTCACACATAAGATCTCAGTAGTGGACATGGATGTCAGACATATGTACCATCCTCCAAAACTTTGAGGAATCCACCAAGATGGTGAGCGGCATAATTAACGTCTCCATCCTTCTCTGTGTTCTAATAATAATATTTATATTTATGTATATAGCGCCAACATATTTACAGTTTAACAGTTTCAAACACAACAGTCCTAAGTAACGACAACAATATACAATAATGAAACAAAAATAAAACTACCCTGCTCGTGATAGCTTACAATCTACACTAAGTAACAACAATAAAAATAATTAAACCAAAAAAAAAAAACGATCCTGCTCGTGACAAATTACAATCTACAATGAGGTGGGGGAGATAAAAACTACAGGATGTATTTACAATGATAGTACTGAGGTTAGCCGACAGTTGGGGAGGCCTGAGGACAAGGAGGAGGAGGAGATTATGGTCTGTCATCCTCTTGGTGAGGATACGGAAGTATTGACTGTTACCAGTCTTGTACGCATCGCTGACGTTGTTACGCAGCCTTTCACGTCGCCCTTGCGTTCTCAAAATTTAGGGTGACAGGTAATACTGATTGGTGACACTTCTAGACCCACGCTACAAGGAGAACTTTATATCTCTTATTCCAGAAGCAGACAGTTGTATTAAAATGTTGGAGGACCAGAGGACCCTTCTCGTGGAATTATTAACAACATTCCTGTCAAGCAGCTGTAATGCAGGCTGGTGTGTGCTCCACATGTAGGTTACAGAGGGGAGAAGGGATTACACACTTCCAGAGTAGGCCTGCACTGCAGCAGCCAAAACCACCACCAGGTGGCAGCAAAAACGTCCGAGACTGAGTCAGGAATAATCAGTCACCAGAAGTATCAGAGGTCTCAGCAAGCCCTCTACCGAGCAGAAACACAGGCGCCACCAAGTGGCGGGAGCCTGGTCAGGCAAGCCAAGTCAAAACCGTACGGAGGCAGCAGGACAAAAGGAATAAGCAATACACGTGGTCAGGAGAAAGCCAGGAGGTCAGCAACGGTCAGAAGCAGATAAGACAAAGACAGAAAGCAGAAGCGAGTCCGAATACAGGCCGAGTCAAAAACCAGAGAATCAAACAGACAAACAGGGAAATGCAGGAAACAGGGCAAACAGAGGGGAACAACAGACACGGGACAAGTCAGGGATAACAGCAGGACAAATCAAGGGTTACCAGTCAGGTTCACAAGCCGAAGGTAGCAGTATAGCTCACACCGCTAGCAGGATGTGTGAGAGCTAAATAGCCAACCTGAACCCAGAATGAGGCAGAGCAATGTTAACCCTTGCCATGATCCACCCGGACCAAGGGCAGACAGGACTAAACCCTGGAACGGATCATGACAATTCCCATCTGAAAACGCTGGCAGCAGAGGTCACAGTCACAGTTCGTTGGCAAAGCAAGGAGTACAGGTGATAGAGACACAACTCCAATCTAACAGAGACAGTGGAACACTGGCAAAGTTTGGGAAGATGCTGAGGGAGTACCTTGCTGACCGTACCAACGTCCTCTGTCATTCCTCTGTCCCTTATAATTTTTGCTTAGCAAAGCTGAACAGTGGCATGAACTGGCTCTCTCTACTTCGCACATGCGCTGTAACCCCGTCACGGAGTGCACGGCGCCGTGCTCTCTGGCGGTCACTGGGCAGACAGCGCCTCACTCTCTGGCAGTACCGCTTTCAGTGGCGTGAGCCAACGGGAACAGTCCTTTGCGGCGCCAGTGCTCTAAGGACGGAGCACACTGCTCTTCCTCCTATGCGCTACTTGTCCACACCAAAAATCTCTGCTGTCATGCCCGCTTTCTTTTAAGCTGGCCCACCTGCCTCTAGGTCACGGGGTCTGTCTGCTGCAGTTCATCGCAGCGCCGACCCTTCGGTTGCGTAGTGCACTGGCCCCCTTGCTACTCACACGCTGAGAGCTGGGGACTCTCTCCTGCTTTGCATGTTTTTTCACTCAGCTTCCGGCCAGGTTACCTGTCAAAACACCCCCCTCTTCCTGGGTAATGGGGCCTGGCCGTTCCACTATTCCTTGCCCAGTGAAACGGGACGCAGCCTTGACATTTCCGGACCCAGCGCAGCACAGGTACCCGCATCCCCGTCATCCTGAGTACATACATATATGGCCAATTAGTTCTTTAATGCAAGCATCATAGAAGGCATGTTCTAATTTTCAAGAGCAAATTGTACATTCCATCCAGAACAGTTACACTTTGAAGGACTTTGTGGCTCATAGCAATCCACAAGGTGACACTAGTCTCATACTTCAAAATTTCGATGGTAAATCATTTCCACACAGATAGGTTGTGTATGTTCTGACTTCTGTAACATCATTTTGGTGATAATTCATACCTATTTGCTTCACAATATATTCATTTTTTTCAAGGCTTCGGAATATAATGTTATAAAAGAGAAATCGAGTTGGTGAAGTGTGTGTTAACTGAAACGTGAAAGTAATTATCATCTTTACTATTTCTACATTGCGTGTGTTGCTAACTACCTCATTGATCTTATTTTTTTTCTTTGGCAAGAAAACAAATGCTCCATGAATAACACAAGTTTTTCCTATTAATTCATCATGCTGGTAAAGTAGAGGTGAGATTAGGGATCTACATAACATCTGTGGACTGTAGTCAACATGACACTTTGACAAGACCCACTGGGGTCTAGTAGAAGTCACATCTACGAACACCACGCTCTTGACGCCTCTTTAAATACAGCCGAAATGTCAAAATCTCTAGCTTCTATTATAGAAACTGCAGGGACTCCTTTTTTACGTCCTCGTCCAACAAGTTCAGAATTAGTAGGTGATGGATTGTCAGAATCAGGCCCAGGAACACAAGGCTTCAGTAGTTGCGAGTCCTGGCCCCGTGTTCTTCCACGTGCTCTTGCTCTGGCTCTTCCAGTCCTGGTTTAGGCTATGTGCCACGTTCAGGATTTTTTGCATTTTTTAACGCATGCATTAAGCATCCTATTATTAGAATGCATTCCACAAT
>VIAB01027834.1:8990-21043 GCA_009801035.1 Oophaga pumilio
GTTGCAGGCAGCAGATCGCTCTCCACGGAGTCTCCAGACTCTGCCATGTCTGTCGCATGTGCTCAGTTTGAAACAGTTTTCATCTGTGAAGAGCACAGGGCGCCAGTGGCGAATTAGCCAATCCTGGTGTTCTGTGGAAAATGCCAAGCGTCCTGCACGGTGTTGGGTTGTGAGCACAACCCCCATCTGTGGACGTCGGGGCCTCAGACCATCCTCATGGAGTCGGTTTCTAACCGTTTTTGCAGACACATGCACATTTGCGGCCTGCTGGAGGTCATTTTGCAGGGCTCTGGCAGTACTCCTCCTGTTCCTCCTTGCACAAAAGCGGAGGTAGTGGTCCTGCTGCTGGGTTGTTGCCCTCCTACGGCCCCCTCCACGTCTCCTGGTGTACTGGCCTGTCTCCCGGTAGCGACTACAGCCTCTGGACACTACGCTGACAGACACAGCAAACCGTCTTGCCACAGCTCGCATTGATGTGCCTTTTTGGATGATCTGCACTACCTGAGCCACTTGTGTGGGTTGTAGAGTCAGTCTCATGCTACCACGAGTGTGAAAGCACAACCAACATTCAAAAATGACTAAAACATCAGCCAGAAAGCATTGTTACTGAGATGTGGTCTGTGTTCCCGACCTGCAGAACCACTCCTTTATTGAGGGTGTCTTGATATTTGCCAATAATTTCCATCTGTTGTCTATTCCATTTGCACAACAGCATGTGAAATTGATTGTTAATTAGTGTTGCTTCCTAAGTGGACAGTTTGATTTCACAGAAGTTTGACTTAAGGTACTGCCACACTAAACTATCCCGCTAGCGATCACGATAAAGACGCATACTAATGCGATCGCTAGCGGGATCGTTTTAATATAGCTAGTAGCGGCTTTATTTAGCGATGTCGTTAAGGACGCTATCGCGGTTAGCGATCTCCTTAACGACTTTAGCGGTACAAAATACCGCTAAATCGCTAAATAAAAGGTGCCACACTCAGCGATAATACTTACCCAGCGGGAGCGCCGACGATAAAATAGGGTCCGGAACGATTCCAGCGACGAGCAAGATCACAGCAGGATCTCAGCAGGGAGCTCGTCGCTGACAGATGCCGCACACAACAACATCGCTAACGGGATCGCTAAATAGTGACGTTTTTTAGCGATCCCGTTAGCGATGTTGTTTAGTGTGGCATACCCTTTACTTGGAGTTATATTCTGTTGTTTAATTGTTCCCTTTATTTTTTTGAGCAGTGTATATCTAGATGGGAATCTTGAGTGGAAGACCCCTTGTACTATACCTAATAAGGGCAGATTTCAGAATAAGTACTGGACAGGGGACTGTGAGCTTAGGCACCCATAATTCCCCAAAAATGGCTAAAACCGTTTGAGGCAGATCTTTATGTTACGATCGTGCCCTGACTGGATGGCGTGAGCGTGGGGGTTGTGGACCCACTGTGCCACAAACCAGACTACTCTGTAAGGGGCGTAACTAATGCAGCTACCCTGGTCTTCTCTGGAGCCTCTGATGGTAAGGTCAGGCTTGTGCAGCAGGTGCCAGGTGCCACTCCAGGGTGGTGTCTGGCTGTGGCTGCTGATCCCACTGGGGAACAAGACACTAGGACAGGTGCGGCTGACAGACAGGCAGGTGGGCACGACAGGTACTCTGGCAGGCGGGCACGGCTGGGACACTGGCAGGCGGGTACGGCTGAGACACTGTCAGACGGGCACGGCTGAGACACTGGCAGGCGGGCACGGCCGAGACACTGGCAGGCGGGCACGGCTGAGACACTGGCAGGCGGGCACGGCCGAGACACTGGCAGGCGGGCACGGCTGAGACTCAAAGACACAGGCAGGAAGGAGTGGGGTATGGAATAGGTAGAGACCTGTTCACAGGAAGTGCAGGTACTGGTACTGGCAGGAAGGAGTGGTGTATGAAAAAACAGGTAGAGACCTGTTCACACAGGAGGTGCAGGTATTGGTACAGGAAGGATGGAAATATGGATGGGAATGAAGAAACAGGTTTGGACCTGTTCACACTGGAGAAAACCGCAAGGCTGTGGAGAGGAGCTGCAGTTGGCAGCAAGAGGTTCAGCAGGAGCAGAACCAGAACAAAGCAGAACGAAGCAGAACCGCAGGAGTGAGGAGCAGAGGCCGAAAGTCGTTCAGCAGCAGGAGTACAGCAAAGCGGAACCACAAGGTATGCGGATAGGAACTGCAGCAAGAGGTTCTGCAGCAGGAGCGAAGCAAAGCGGAACCGCAAGGTATGCGGAGAGGAGCTGCAGCAAGAGGTTCTGCAGCAGCAGGAGCAAAGCGGAACTGCAAGGTATGCGGAGAGGAGCTGCAGCAAGAAGTTCTGCAGCAGCAGGCAAGACAGAGGGAGTAAACACAAGGGTTCACAGGGCAGGTAAGGACAGGCCGCAGCCTGGGATACAACAGATGAGACAAGGTATAGGAACAAAGACACAGAGACCAGGACATACTGCCTCCTGGAGGGCAGACAGACAGGTACAAAGCAAGCTAGGATCAAGGACACAGAGACCAGGATATTCTGCCTCCTGGAGGGCAGACAGACAGGTTCAAGGCAAAGCTAGGGATCAAGCCTCCAGAGAAGGTGAAATGTAGGACAGGACCTGGCAACTCAGCAGCAAGACACTAACTAAGTGAAGACGTTGCTCAGGCAGACTCCACTGGGTGGAGCTGCCCTAAATACCAGAGGCCTCTTGGTAATTGGCCAGGGACAACTTAGGCAGGTGCACACTGACTCATTAAGAACCAGAGTTCCGGCGCCGCCCCCCCCATGCACACAGCCAGGAAACATGCAGAGTGCATGCAGGAAGCAAAAGGCACATAGCACAGAGCCGGCAGCAGACAGAAGTCACACCATGGCCTGGAGCAGTGAGTAAGCTGGTGTGTGGGGGATGGGAGGTCATGCAGTGATGCCGGCAGAGTTGTTACACTTTTTCTGTACAGATGTTTCTGAGAAACTTCCATATTTCTAGTACTTTCACTAAAAATGTTGTGACCCTGTTTAAACTCGGAGAAGATCCAAACTCACGAACCGCCAGACATCAGACCTACAATGGCGACTTGGAAACTTCAGTAACAAGAAATTTCCTACTTTTAAACAAAAAGAATAATAAGCTCACTCATGGAAGAAAGGATTCCAGATGCACGGATAAAGCCTTGTAGTACAGTAAGTGATCAGGGCGAAGAAACTCCAGCAAAGAGGTCCTAAAAATCCATCTTTATTGGATGTCCCTTAAAATCTAAAAATTAGAAAACACAGACGGGTTTCTGACATACATTCTTACTTATTGCATGACTAATTAACAAATGACTCATGCAATGAGTAAGGAAGTATGTCAGAAACGCGTCTGCGTTTTTTTTCACCGTTTCTACAATACATTTTCTACCCACATTTGAGCATTTGTGTGTGGTATCGCAGCTCAGTCCCATTCACTTCAATGGAACAGAACTGAAATTCCAGGCACAACCCGGGGGACAAGTGTGGCCATGTTTTTTTGGGGGGTAAAAAAGCAAACATGCTTTTTCTACTCCAGGACAACCCCTGGACCATACCAGGATATAATATGTATGATTAGCTTTGGCTCATAAAATTATAAAAAATTACCTTTATTTGTCTCTAGAGTGAAATCTTCATTACCGTGAAGATCATTCATATCTTCTTTCAATTCTTCAACAAATTTTTCTTCTTCATTAATAGGCACATCAGATATTTCAGATGGAAATTCTGCAATACAAACATTTCTCATCTATTAAAATACATTAAGGTAACTCCGACCCCTGCTAAATGGCTTTGGGGGTCAAAATCGCTGCCAATCACTAGAACTTATAGGCGGAAGCTGTTCCAACCCTTTACAATGACACTGACTTGAAGCCTTTGAGTATTTTTATAAGAATCATGGATTTCAAATGGGCTTTAATGTTCAGTGAGACTCACTGGAGAGAAGTCAATGGAAGCTGAACTTCCTCTCTAGTGGCCCTGGGCCCCCAAAACAACATCAAATGATATTGAAGGTTATCAGAGAAAAAAATCTCTTTCCAGACAGTGATGGCTGATGGGTGGAAACTTCTAATTTGCATACTAATAGAGGCCTATTAATAGTGTTAATGAAAACAATGAAGGTTCAGATGCCGCCTCTTGGCTATCTCCTGTCCTTTACATCATCCTCTGTAGAGCTTTCTGCAGCAGGTAGTGACAATGGTGGCATACCCAACTCCGATTTAAGAGACACATCTTCTCCATCCTTCTCATCATGCTTGATTCGGAATATGATATCTGGGCTGAGGCCAGAGGCCCCTGGTAAGTCTTCAAGAGAAAGGGGAGATTTGTGAATTAAAATATTTATTGCGCTATTTATCCTAAATAAGTGTCGATATAATGAGATTTCTGCCTCGAAATAGAGTAAACCCCAGCTCCGTGGAGACCGCAGCACAGATATGATTGTGTTAGATGGCAGGACTAGATTGCATAAAATTTTTAGTCTGCATTTCATGCAACTCCGATTTTGCATTAATTTAAAAAAAAAAAAATCAATGATAAACACAAGTCTTTTCCCAATTTGTTTCCACATCGATTATATTAAAATTGAAAAAGCAATCATATTAAATAACATTGTGATGCACTTGGGACGTAATGCAAAATTGCAGCACAAAGCATTGCGTTGCAGCAAATAAAGTGGGGATCAAAGTAAAAGGTAATCAAATTTTAGCTGGCCTGAAGGTCACCAAGCACATTAGACTAAAGATGGCTGAGCCTGCCAATATCAATGGGTATAGCCTACAGTCTAATGTGTATTGGAGCCCCCAATTCTTCCTCCTGCAGAGAATGTCAGGGGAGAGAATGGTCCAGCATGTCCAGTTTCAGACTATCGATCTTTTTGATCTCCATGAAAAAAGCCCCCACCAAAAGGTTCAGACAGCAGCTCCTCTGTATGGCGGAGTCGGGAGAGATGGACATCAGCCGACATCTAATCTAATCTAATGTGTATGGGTGGGCCTTACAATACATCACTTCCAATGCACTTACATTGAGGGCCATTTTCTGTGGGATTTCCATCATCGGCACACAGTTCTTCATCACATTTAATGTTAAATAAAATGTCTGAGCTCAGGACTGAAGCTCCTGGTGATATGACAAGACACAAAATGGGGCTTAATATTTTGCAAATAGCAACGAATGTGTTCATTATACGAACAACATAGTAAAGATGCAAATTCATCCGCTTTTTGACTCTTTCCTTGCACAGTGCCACTTTAGATTTGTAACACTAATGAATGAGCAGTGAAGGAGTCCCTCTGCTTGTACCCTAACAATCAGGCAAAAATATCTAAATGTGGTCTACTAGTTCTAGTTCATATTCATACCACCTTCATTTGGATTTATCACAAGTGTCACAGAATATGTGAATTAATGAATTGCCAAAAATGGAGCAAAATTTGACAAAATGGCATGTTATAAGACATTTGGCACAGCTATCTAGGTTTGCTAGACATGGCCAATACAAGGAGAGATGAATTCTTACCTGTAGAAGGAAAACTAATTCCTTTGCGGTCGTCCTTCTGGCTGCTGACGTAAGGTTCACGATTGCGTCTTATCCTACAGAGCACGTCGGGATGGAGAATGGTGTAACCTGTGAATGAGAGGAGACAGGGAGTTCGCTCTACATAGAAAAAGTTGAGGAGGTGAATGAAACAGGGATTTTTGTGTACTCACCGTAAAATCCTTTTCTCCGAGCCACTCACTGGGGAACACAGGACCATGGGTGTTATGATGCTGCCACTAGGAGGCTGACACTAAGAAGATACAAAAACATTGGCTCCTCCTCTGCAGTATATACCAGCATGCTGGCTCCAGCCAAACCAGTTCAGTGACAAAGCAGTAAAAGATCATGAACATCACATGAAGGTATAAAACTTCAAACCAAAGAACATACTCAAAGCGTCAGGCCAAAAGGGTGGGTGATGTGTCCCCCAATGAGTGGCTCGGAGAAAAGGATATTACGGTGAGTATACAAAAATCCCTGTTTCTCCGTCGCTTCATTGGGGTACACAGGACCATGGGATGTCCTAAAGGAGTCCCTGGGTGGAGAAAAAAAAAAAGACAGACCAAACCCCATGAGCCAGCTACCTAGTTATGCACTATCGCCGCCTGCAAGATCCTTCTTCCCAGGCCTACATCTCTGGAGGCCTGAGTATGAATGTTGCAGTGCTTCGAGAAGGTGTGCAGACTGGACCAGGTCGCAGCCTTGCAACCCTGCTCCGCCAAGGCCTGTTGCCGAATGGCCCAGGATGCACCCACCGACCAAGTGGAGTGTGCCTTTATCCCCGCTGGGATAGGCTTGACTCTGACACGGTAGGACTCCTGAATAGCCGAGCGTATCCACCTGGCTATTGTGGACTTTGAAGCGGCCAATCCCTTCCTGTAACCCTCAGGAAGAACGAATAAGGCGTCCGTCTTGCGGAAGGATGCTGTCCGGGAGATGTACCGTCTGACATCCCTCACCAAATCCAGGGTGTGGAGAGCCATTTCAAAATGATGTACTGGTGCTGGGCAAAAAGAGGGCAGGACAATGTCCTCGTTAAGGTGAAAGGGAGAGAGCAACTTGGGCAAGAAGGATGGGAATGGCCAGAGAACCACCTTGTCCTGGTGAAAAATTAGGAAAGGAGCTTGACAAGAAAGAGCGGCTAGCTCTGATACCCGCCTGATTGACATCACCGCAACCAGGAAGGCGACCTTCCATGAAAGGTAAGTCAGAGAGACGTCCTGTAGCCGCTCAAATGGAGTCTCCTGTAGGACACCCAGGACTAAGTTAAGGTCCTAGGCATCCAAAGGTCTTCTACAGGGGGATACCACGTGGGAAACCCCCTGAATGAAAGTCTTCACCTGCGGCTTATAAGCAATCCTGCGCTGGAACAAAACTGATAAGGCAGAGATCTGGCCTTTGAGGGAACTAAGCGTTATGCCTGAGTTCAGACCAGTCGGAAGGAACTCCAAAATGGTCGGGATGTGGAAGGCGAGAGAACGACCACGGTCCCTGCACCATGTAAAAAATGCTTTCCAGGTGCGGTAATAAATGCGTATCGATGCAGGTTTCTGAACGCTAATCATAGTGGAAACCTCTTCTTGGGAGAACCCGCTTGGGTTAGGACCCAGGAATCAATAGCCAGGCCATTAAACACAGGGCCCCTTAGTTCTGGTGGTAAATCAGGCTCTGGGAAAGTAGATCTGGTCGATCCGGTAGTCGCCAGGGAATGTCGACGACCAGCTGCACCAACTCCGCGTACCACGCCCCAGACACCAGTCTGGAGCGATTAGGATAACCGGGATACCTTCCGTTTTGATCTTCCTGATAACCCTCGGAAGTAATGGAAGTGGAAGGAACACATAAGGAAGATTAAATTGACGCCACGGAAGGACCAGTGCATCCGTCCCAATGGCCTCTGGATCCCGGGACCAAGCTATGAACTCGGGCACCTTGGCGTTTAGCCTTGATGCCATCAGGTCACATCCGGAGTAACGCAAGGAAGACAAATCTGTTGGAAGACCTCCGAATGAAGTGACCACTCCCCCCTGAGGCGAGATCCTGACGGCTGAGGATGTCCCAGTTTTTCCACGCCTGGGATGTGAACCACTGAGATGACTGACTGTGCCATCTCGGCCCAGCAGAGAATGTGTTCCACCTTGCGCATTGACACGCTGCTGCGGGTGCCCCCCGATGGTTGATATACGCCACAGCCGTGGCATTGTCCGACTGTATTCGGATGGGGCGTCCCGCCAGAAGGTGATGGAACCGCTGCAGGGTCAACTGAATTGCCCATATTTCCAGGACGTTAATCGGAAGCAACGATTCCCAAGGCGAACAGCGCCCCTGAGCTGTGTGATGACGAAAGACGGCCCCCAGCCGAAAAGACTGGCGTCGGTGGTGACCACCAGCCATTGAATCGAGAGAAAACATTTCCCCTGGGTGAAGGAGGAGCAAAACGTCCACCACCTGAGCGCCCCCTTAACCCACGGAGACAAGCGGCACAGACGGTCGAGTGAGAACGGGTTCCTGTCCCAGGCCGATAGCAGCACCAACTGCAGAGGATGGAGGTGTAGCTGGGCAAAGGGAACCGCTTCCATCGCTGCCACCATCTTGCCCAGGACCCCCCATGCCGAATCGGATAAAGTGAGAAAATGCGCGACAAAGTGCCCGAGCTCCTTGTTGAAGGGCTATGACCTTGTCTCGAGGGAGAATGACCAACCTTCGGGGAGTGACAAGGGTCATTCCTAAAAAGGATATCTGCTGAGATGGGACCGGGGAAGATTTGCTTAAGTTAATCAGCCAGCCCGGATGAGAAAGTGTATCCGAGGTGATACGGACGCTCTCTGCGCAGGCTTGAAAAGACGGCCTTTGATTAAAAGGTCGTCCAGGTATGGAAGGACGACCACGCCCCGAGAGTGCAGAATGGACATGACGGCTGTCATGACCTTTGTGAACACTCTGGGAGTGGAGGCGAGGCTGAATGGCAGAGTGTCACGGGGCAGTAGTTGGAATACAGGGGACGAGGAACCTGGGCCCCTGAACTGCCCCTAAGGCTAAGGGAAGGCCCTGTCTTTCCTTAACTTGGGGGTACACTTGAAGGTAGTGAGGCTCAAGTCACCGACCTGTCCCTGCCTCCTGTTTAGCCCTGAGCTAAACCCCCAACCCCCTCCCCAGGAGGTGAGACAGGGAATAAAGGGAACTACACCAAAATAACCAAAGGAAGGAAAGACAGACACCTAGGGGTTAAATCATCACAACAAACACTTAGCTTTCTCTGCTGCAATGCACCACACGGCAGAGTAAGGCACCAGATCAGGGAAACAGCAGAAGTACCACTGCGCTCAGCAAGCTCCTGACTCTAGCTCGGTAGGTCTCCAAAAGGCAGAAGTATCACCAACAGTCAGCTGACGCCAAAGGTGACCTTTTAAAGGATGGTGGGAGTGGTCACCGCCTTCTCCTGACAAGTAAGCAGCAATGTAATTACACCAGCGGCCACCGGGGGAAAAGACTGACATTAACCCCAATGGCCTGAAAGGAAAAAGGTTTTACTATAGAAAGCAAAATCTGTCACAGATCCCAAAGTGGATCGTGACACAGAGCCATAAATTGGAAATGTTCCTCGCGGACTGAGAAGCGCAGGAACCTTTGGTGAGGTGGAAAAATCGGGATATGGAGATAAGCATCCCGGATGTCGATGGATGCTAGGAACTCCCCCTTCTCCATCGATGTGACAACAGAGAGGAGGGACTCCATCCTGCAGTGCCAGACCCTGACAAACTTGTTTAGGAGTTTCAGGTCCAGGATGGATCGTACCATTCTGTCCTTCTTCAGAACCACGAATAAGTTCGAACAGAACCCTCCGAACCTTTTGCTTTCTGGGACGGGAATGATGACGCCGTCTCGACGCAACAAAACGATGGCCCGGTAGAAAGTCTGTTTTGGGGGGCCGAGAGTGAAAGAACTGTGCAGGCGGTTGGGAAGAGAACGCTATCTTGTATCTGGAAGACACCAGCTCTCTGACCCATTCGTCGTGCACGACGAATGGGTCAGATATGACGAAAAAGAAGTAGACGTCTGCCTACTCTGGTGACGACCTGATAGGGAAATTAGTCATTGGGCCTGGAATCTATGGGACTTGTATCCCTTAGATCTAGTTTGCTTGGGTCGGCACTTCCATGACTGGCTGGTCTCAAACGAGACCTGGGGACGTCTGTCCCCATGATAGGAACGCCCCGAGCCGGAAGAGGTGGTCACACTGGACCAAGCGGAATTGCTACGAAAGGACCGGAAACGCGTCTGTTGTTGAGAAAAAGGTCGCCTAGTCTTCTGCTGGGGAAGGAATTTACTCTTTTCTACTGTGGCGTCAGAGATAAGCTGATCCATCTTCTCTCCAAATAAACGTCCGCTCTGATAGGGCAGAGACATTAGGGACTTTTTGGACGCAGAGTCCGCTCGCCATTCCCTGAGCCACAGTGCCCGTCGGATGGTTGATGGCGTTAGAGGCTGCAAGCGCAGCACAGTTAGCCGAATATAGTGACGCGTGTAACAAATATTCCGCGGCCAAGGAAACCTGATCGGCCAGTTCTGCTGCTTCTGGGGGGAGGTCACTGGCTTGTATGGTCCTGTTCAGGGTATTTGCCCAAAAAAAACATAGCTTTAGATCCACGCCGCGGCAAAAGAGGGAGCGAGTGCCGAGCCCAAGGCTTCGAAAAACCGAACAGGCAAGGTTCTCTATCTGACGGTCCGTGGGGTCTTTAATCGAGTAACCGTCTCGTAAGGATAGGAGGGTTTTGGCGGCCAGGTGGCATACAGGCGGATCAACTGGAGGGTATTCAGCCCATTCATTCCGCAGACCCGACGAAAATGGGTATCTCGCTTCAAGAGGCTTCTGACCTGTGAAGCGTTTGTCTCGTCGCTCCCTATGCCGCCGACTATGTCCTGGAACTTAGGGTAGTTAGAGAAAACCCTATGAGGGCATTTGGGCCTCTTAAAGGACATCACGTGATCTGGGACACAATTAGGGTCCTCTACAACCTTTAAAGTTTGGTTGACAGCCTCAACGAGACTGTCCACCGTCACATGTGTATCCGGCGAGTCCAGGTCAAGGGGCATCTCAAAATCGGACGCAGAGTCCTGACTACTGCGAGCCCCGGGTGAGGGGGAATGTGAGACGGAGCCAACGGATACCGAGGCGTGAGAAGGCCCGGGTAATGGAGTGCAATGGGCCCATTTCCGAACCCTGCTGTACAAGTGTACCCGTGAGTAGAGGTAACCTCCGAGACAGGCTGGCGAAGACCCCGACTGGTAGAGGAGGGACTGTATTGCTTTGGCCAGTGACGCCATGGACTGCGACAGTGACGAAGCCCACTCAAGGGGACTAGGTACACTGGGTTCGGCAGCGGCGGAGGGCTCCTAAGCACATTCGGAGTCACAGGCTCTGCAGAGTGGCGTACTATGTCCCCGTGGTAGCGAAGTCTGGCAAGTACATGAGGTGAAATGCACCGTATGTGTCTTGTTAGCCTTCTTGGATGTCTTAGGGAGTGACATGATGTACCGCAGTATGTCCCTGATTCTGCCGATATACTCCAATAGGGAGTGCAGTACCTTGTAAGCCCCAGTGAATACTGCAGAGAAGAGCCAATGAGTGTATCTGTTGCAGGTTCAATCAAACCCAGGTCCTGTGCCCCATGAGAGCAGGCCTCTAGGTCCACTGTGCCCCTCTGAAGTGCAGCTGGATTCTGCTGAACTACATGCAAGCACGTGTAAAGAACTGGCCGGGTGGAGGAAAGATGGTTGCCGGAAATTGCAGAAGGGGCGTGATATCTGCCTGTCGTAAAGGGTGAGAACGCCGCTGGAAGTCTCGCAGTGTGCGACAAGTGCCAATTCGTAGGGCACAGGTGAGCGGAGCTACTGGCACGACATCATCAAGTGAGCAAAGCTTTGGAATTGTGGCCATGAATAAGCTCAAGCCAAGGGCTAAATTTCTGCGACCGGCAGGAGCGGCACCTGGAGGGAAAGGGGACGCCACGGGAAATAGCATTTAGAGCGAGTCTGCGGGAGCCCTAAGCCATGACCCAGATGTACATCCAGCCCATCTTTCCAGCGGTGAGCGTCCCGCCGCAGATGATTGAGGAAGCACGGGACTTGACGCTGCTTCCAGGCCAACTGCTTCAGAGTGGACGGTGCAGGAACCCTCCATCCACACACTCCGTGAAAAGAGAGGAGGAAAGGGACCGTCTGCCTGCCTTCCATCGCCGCTGTTCATCAGGTGCGATGCAGTGGGGGGGCCGCACGGACGCCGTTAATGCCTCTGGACATCCAAGGGGTTAACTCCCTGAGGATGGGACATGGCTGTTGGTATGGCACACAAAAAAGGCGGGATACACCTGGATGCAGAGGGGGGGTACGTGGAGGCGACACTCCACATTCCCATCTGTTGCTGGTGGGGGAGAACCGTGCCCTGAAGGGATCCGTCACCTCTCTGTAATCCTTTGAAAAAAAAAATAGAATAGAAAA
>VIAB01027838.1:11996-25876 GCA_009801035.1 Oophaga pumilio
TCCCCATAGCCTCCCCATGTCCATGATAAGATCCCCATAGCCTCACCATGTCCACAAGACCCATAAAGCCTCCCCATGTCCACAAGACCCTTACAGCCTCCCCATGTGCAGCCAAACATCCCATACACATAAATAAAAAAAACATCTCCCCTTTCTCCCGCTCCCATGGCGCTCTGCTATGCTTATGCCTCCGATGCGCTGACTCTTCGCAGTACACAGCTGATGCGATGATATGACGTCATCGCGTCAGCTGTTTCACACGCTGATTGGTGGAGGAAGTGGCCGGAGTCATATTAATGCAGTCAGCGTGGATGGAGAGCGAAGACTGCGGGCGGAGACAACAAGCGGGTCACTGTTTTCAGCCCCTCAGTTGTCTCGGTCTGCGGGCCGAACTGGAACAGCCAGAGGGCTAGATATGGCCCGCGGGCCGCACTTTGCCCAGGTCTGCCCTGTACTATAATAAGATGTGATATCACCTCTCCTCTTATATTACCCTGTGCTGTAATAAGATGTGATGTCACCGCTCCTCTTATATCACTGCTGTATTTTAATAAGATGTGATGTCACTGCTCCTCTTATATCACCCTGTGCTGTAATAAGATGTGATATCACCGCTCCTCTTATGTCTCCGTCCATTATATTCAGTATACATATGTATTGTACATACAGTTGTGTGAAAGTGTTTACCTCTTCTTTTGCATGTTTGTCACACTTAAATATTACAGATCAACAAACAAATGTAAATATTAGACAGATAACACAAGTAATCACAAAATGCAGTTTTTAAATGAAGGTCTTTATTATTAAGGGAAAAAGAAATCCAAACCTACAGGGTCCTGTATGAAAAAGTAATTGCCCCCACCCCTCCCTTAAAACATAAATTAACTGTGGTTTATTGAATCTTTGGGAATCTGAGGTCACATTCCCTAGCCACATGCAGGCCTGATTACTTCCACACCTGTTCTCAATCAAGTAATCACTTAAATAGGACATGCCTGACCAGGTGAAGTAAACCAAAAGCTCCTCAAACACTAGACATCATGCTGCTATCAAAAGAAATTCTGGAACAAATGAGAAACAAAATAATTGAGATCTATCAATATGGAAAAGGTTATAAAGCAATTTCTAAAGCTTTGGGACTCCATCAAACCACAGTGAGAGCCATTATCCACAAATGGCGAAAATATGGAACAGTGGTGAACCTTTCCAGGAGTGGCCGGCCGACCAAAATTACCCCAAGAGCGCAGTGACGACTCAATCAAGAGGTCACAAAAGACTCCACAACAACAGACAAAGAACTTCAGGCCTCATTTGCCTCAGTTAAAGTCAATGTCCATGACTCCACCATAAGAAAGAGACTTGGCAAAAATGGCAGGCATGGCAGAGCTACAAGACGAAAACCACTGCTGAGCAATAAGAACATAAAGGCTCGTCTCAGTTTTGCCAGAAAACATCTCGATGATCCACAAGACTTTGGGGTGAATACTCTGTGTACTGACGAGACAAAAGAGGAACTTTTTGGAAGGTGTATTGTCCCATTACATCTGGCATAGAAGTAACACATTGTTTCCGAAAAGAAACATCATACCAACAGTAAAATATGGTGGTAGTAGTGTGATGGCTTGGGGCTGTTTTGCTGATTCAGGACCTGGAAGACTTGTTGTGGTAAATGGAACCATGAATTCTGCTGTCTACCAACAAATCCTGAAGGAGAATGTCCGGCCATCTGTTCGTGACCTCAAGCTGAAGCGCACATAGGTTATGCAGCAGGACAATGATCCAACACACACCAGCAAGTCCACCTTTGAATGGCTAAAGAAAACAAAATTAAGACTTTGGAGTGGCCTAGTGAAAGTCCTGAACTTAATCTGATTGAGATGCTGTGGCATGACCTTAAAAAGGCGGTTCATGCTCAAAAACCCTCCAATGTGCCTGAATTACAACTCCAGAGAGTTGTGAAAGACTAATTGGTTATCACAAACGCTTGATTGCAGTTCTTGCTGCTAAAGGGTATGCCACACTAAGCGAGATCGCTAGCGAGATCTCTAACGAGATCGCTACTGCGTCACCATTTATGACGCAGTAGCGATCTCGTTAGTGACTTAGCTGTGTGATTCCAAACACAACTCATCAGCGATCTGTGATTCCAAACACAACTCATCAGCGATCTGTATAACAACCTCTGCGGTCGTTGGGAAAACCTAGTCCCACCTGCGATGCTGGTGAAGTCGTTCATAAAGGGTGTCACACTCAGCGATTCATTCTCACCAGCGGGACACCAACGACCAAAAAACGGCTCAGAACGTTCATAAGCGATCAGCGACATCTCAGCAGGGGCCACATCGCTGCTACATGTCACACACAGCTAAGTCGCTAACGAGATCGCTGCTGCGTCATAAATGGTGACGCAGTAGTGATCTCGTTAGCGATCTCGCTAGCGATCTTTAGAGTGGCATACCCTTAAGAATGACCCGACCAGTTATTCGGTGTAGGGGACAATCACTTTGTCACACCGGGCCCTGTAGGTTTTGATTTCTTTTTCCCTTAATAATAAGACCTTAATTTAATAACTAAATTTTGTGATTTATCGAATATTTACATTTGGTTGGTGATAGGAAACATTTAAGTGTGACAAACATGCAAAAGAACAGGGAAGGGGATGAACACTTTTTCCACACCACTGTATATCTATCACTAGTGTTTTCTTCCTGTATTACAGGGACATTAGATCTCCCGGAGATCCACGCCGCACACGATTATATCTCTACCTATCAGATGTTCCTGGCTCCGTCGCAGCTTTCCCGGGAGATCCGGCACCTGAAGTCTCCCCACGGACACCAGTACAGCGCACCGGGCTCTCCGGAGTGACAGCGGTCAGCAGTAATATTACAACATAAGACTCTTCATCCCCCCCCTGAAGCAGAGGGGTCCAGGCTCCACATTACTCCGCAGGTGTCCTGTGGTATCAGGAAGCAGATCTGGTGCAGCGCTCACGGCGGCCTCCAGGCACCCGACTTATTTTCTGTCCAGAATCACCTGGATCCTCATCTTTCCTGTTCAGTTTTGGCAGGATGAACTTCTGTATACCGCGAGCACCCCACAAGAGGCATCGGGGGGCCAACCCACCACTAGTGTGAATAGTCCCCGTCAGGCGCTGGATTCTCACTTTTAACTACAAGAACTGACAATATCCCCTCCCCTGACAGGCGCCATTGTCACGTCAGCTGGCAGTGGTATTAATGTTATGGCTTACCAGTGTATGTCCTATTTATTACGAGTGTTTACAGAGTGGTGTCGTTACAGTGTGTCATGTACAGCCGCTTTGCCCCCATTCTGTAGATTTTTTTCTTTGGTACATTTCTTAGAAATAGACGATAAAATCCGCCATGTTTCCCGTCATTGTTATTTTTTGTGACCTTAAACTCGCAGCTGTCTGGCTATAAGAACAACTACAAGTCCCAGCATGCCGTAACAGCCGTCTGCAGTAAATGTCCGGGTGCGATGGAGGAGCGGTGTGAGGAATATTATAGGACTGGTCCAGTCTGATGTATAAGTGCCTCACTGGGGTTCCTAAGTTATCAGAGGGTATGGGGGTCTCCTGTTTAGGATCCCCGACCCAGCCAGCCTGCCCTCATTGACAGCCATGTAATGCCACTTGTCCCCTGTGGAGGCGCTTCAGGAAAATTGGAAACTTACATCTTGGTTCTTTCACTAATAACTATTTACCGGGGTCCTAAGAGTCGGACCCTCCAACATACAGGGAGAAATGGAGCCAAACTGCAGCAAAGGAAAGCGGAGTCAGTACTCCGAGCAGCCAATCAGGTCACAGCTCTTAGTCCCTGCAGCTGGTGAAAAATGGAAGCTGGAACCTGATTGGTTGTCATGCGCTGGTTTGGATATATTTTCCCCTTATTCTATCAGAACTTTCCAACCTGCTTGCTGTCAGTGAATGGAAAAAATAACCAGTCATCCTGCTCGCACAGCTATAGGTTTGCTACAGTGTATCGGAGCAGATAAGAACTATCCTTCAGTAGAGAGATTTGTGTCACTGTGAGAATCACTGAGGATTGTCTGCACTGATACCATGTAGGAAACCCTCATCAAGGCTAGGTCTGAATATGCACAATGATTTCATTTAATAACAAGCTGAGGTATTAAGACACAAATAGAAAGTTGCATTCTACAAATATTCAACTTTATTTACATAGGACTGCACGACTGCAGGAAAAAAAATTTGTGCTTTCTGGTGAAGGTTTTTTGGGGCGACTATAAAACAGCGGGTGTCTGCCCCACAGCAGCATCAGGTAACGAGAGCCGATTCCTCAGGATCGAGCCCCCCCAGAAGAGAAAGATTGTGTCCATCCAGTAATGAGCAGGAAATGATGGGGCTGTCATCCAGCGCCTCCTGGAACCCGCGGCAATAAATAACAGAAGAAGGCAGCGACTCCACCGGAGACATCCGCTACTTGGAGGCCACGGTCTTTACCATCTCTGGAAAGGAGAAATAGATTAGTCCTAGCCTGATACCATCAGTGTTGTCATAGGGACATTTATGGTTCACGTTAACGTAGGGGAGGGTGATGACCACGAATGGCGGTCACCAGAGGGTGTAGCCCACCAGAACAGTCCCCTCTGTTACTTCTTCACTTGTGTCAGTGTAAACTTTCATTCCTTACATTGCTCAGTATGTACAGAGCTGCGGATCCCTCTCAGATAGGAGGCGCTGTGGAGGCTTCCCACAAATAACAATATAGCAGATGGGCTGGTGTAACCCTGGTATTAAAGGGACGGGAGTGATGCCGGATGATCAAATGGTCAGAAAAAAGCATCAGCTTTTGTAAATGATCTGACCTGGAATTAAATGGCTCTTCCCATGTTAGGAAATTATCCTCTGAACATTATAATCTCTCCGCTCAGTGGTCATCGGACCCCAATGAACAGAGTGATGGTGCTGCGGGGGTCACCGGCATCATCTCCTTATATCTTGGCTATAATGGGAATTACCCTTTAAGAAAGGCTCCTGTCTGATCGGCAGCACCTGCAACTCTTACCGAAGCGATTTGGTTTGGTCGCGGGTTGGCCGTCCCTCGCTGCCACGTCTTTCTCGCACGCTGTGAAGTCAGGAGGGGTTTGGTAATCCTCGTCCATTCCCACCAGCAGCGTCATGAAGTCCACCACCGTGTCAATCTTCTCGTTGTGCCGCGTCGTCTTTTTCAGGGTGCACAGGACACTCAGGCGCCCGAAGGACTTCAGCTCGGAGATATTGGCGCGGAGGAACATGATGATGATGTTCAGGTCGTTGATGGGGCAGCCCAGCATCTTGTTGGTGAGGAGGTCGAAGGCCGGCAGCATCTCGTACACGTTCAGGAACTGCTTGTCCCAGTGGAAAACTTTGCTGATATTGAACAGGATGACGGGCAGAAGCAGCAGGTAGACAGCGGCGTTGACCACACTGACCACCTGGAAGATGCTCAGAGACACCAACTTACACTTCACAAATTCAGATCCCGACGGTTCGGACACGAGGAACCCCGGCGTCACATGACAGTTAAATTCCTCCCGGTGGAAAACGCTGAGATGGAAAAATCCGAGGTAGAAGCAGGTGATGATGATGAGGAGCACAAGGAGGAGGTTCCGCAAGATGTAGGTGAAGGCAATGTAGTGCGACCGCTGCTTACAGCTCAGATACTTCTCCAGCAGAGGAAACTCGAAATATCGGACATGACGAGCACTGCAAATAAAGGTTCAGATCAGTCCACGCCAACGAGGATATAAGTATAGGGTTTACTATCTGCATCCAAAGAAAAAGGATAAGGTTCTGTCTAGCCACCACTAGGGGGAGCTCCCTGTATACAGAGATACACGATAAGATCCTGTCTACAGCCACCACTAGGGGGAGCTCCCTGTATACAGAGATACATGATAAGATCCTGTCTGCAGTCGCCACTAGGGGGAGCTTCCCATATACAGAGATACATTAGATCCTGTCTGCAGCTACCACTAGGGGGAGCTCCCTGTATACAGAGATACGTAAGATCCTGTCTGTAGTCACCACTAGGGGGAGCTCTCTATATACAGAGCTACATGATAAGATTCTGTCAGCAGTCACCACTAGGGGGCGCTACCTGTATACAGAGATACATGATAAGACTGTCTCTGCACAACCACTAGAGGGAGCTCCCTGTGTACAGAGATACATGATAAGATCCTGTCTGCAGCTACCACTAGGGGGAGCTCTCTATATACAGAGCTACATGATGATTCTGTCAGCAGTCACCACTAGGGGGCGCTCCCTGTATACAGAGATACATGATAAGATTGTCTCTGCACCACCACTAGGGGGAGCTTTCTGTATACAAAGATGCATGATAATATTCTGCAGCCACAAGTGGGGGAGCTCCCTGTCTGCATGTCACTGTGTGACATCTGGACACCTCAAGGTCGTATATTGAGTCCTTACGATGATCCACTCATATACGTCATTCTGCTGGGTGACAATTCTCCGTCATGATACAATGTTTCGGTTACGTTTTATTGCTTGTTCCTTCTGTTTCACCAATGTGTCCTGTGATATTCAGTTGGGACACAGGTTTTAGGATACAGTTGAATTGTTTTACATTGATATGGACTACTAGACTATGTGGGATATTTTTATTAGGGTAATTTTCTCTGGCATTAAGTTGATAATTGGCCCCCTATAATTCTACAGTCTGAGCGTTACCTGCCTGTTCTCCCCGGCTTCTCCTTCAGCGTCTCCACATCAACAGAGCAGCTCTTTTTCTTCCGTTCTGCTCTGTCAATGAAGCGTGACTGATGACGTCATGCTGACTGACACCCGAGTCCTGCAGCTATGGAGCCAGATGTCAATCAGATGAAAAGCCGGCAGAGGAAACCGCTGAGTCGACGGCAGAGATCGGCGCCGGGCACATCATGCAGGTAGTTAGCAACTGCCTGCCCAATTAAATAGTCATGGATGACCCCTTTAATAACAATGTGGGCACTGCTATTCCCATTGGGTCACATGGCATTAGTGTGTCAAGTGACTGCTGATGACATTCAGTAGCCGCTGATCGACTGCAGACTTTACTTTTTTGCCTCCGGATTGGTGTCACTGAGGGAGGCACCTAATGACTGTATTATTTAGCAGGGATTGTGCAGAAGTAGAAATCCCCTTTAATAAAAGTACAATGAGTTCTCCCAATAGCCTGAAAAATATTTAGACTTGAGAGTCCTCAGTGGTTGATACCTTTTAATGGCTAACTGAAAAGATTTTTCAGTTAGCCATTAAAAGGTTTCAACCACTGAGGACTCTCAAGTCTAAATATTTTTCTATCTACTGGCTAACACGGTACGAAGATACACATCTTTCCTATATCCCAATAGCCTGATGCACTTTGTGCTTTGACCCCCCCTTTGCATTACATTGTTTCGCTCTCCGCACCTTTTCAGCTCTTCCCAGAACAGCTGCGGGTCGGGGCAGGTCCGATGGGTCTTCAGCAAATGTTGCACCAGCTTAATGGATCGATTGTAGGACTTGTCGAGCTCGTCGATGATGAAGAGGAGATCAGGATACAACGCAGACTTAGAGATGTATCTCCACAGCGCGCAGGGAATATACATCACCACGGCCACGATTGTCAGCGTGAACGGGAACACCTGCCAAAATCAGAGCAGAACATCAGGTATTCGGCCTGGAAGCTCCTGGGGCCCAAACTACCGGGTGCCGCCTGTAATACCGGGGTCTTCTATGTGGTAGGTAGGGCTCAGTCTCCGTAAATCGGGACACCTGCACCCACTATGGTAGCAGCCCTGGTTGTCCCATATAATTTCATCATAAATATCAGCTGCCGAGAAGGGGCCACGCTCTAAGGACCCTCACTAAGGTTTCAAGATGTTGTTTAATTAGTCAAAGGAAAGGGGCTAAGACATAAATCAAGTTACAATAAAAAGTCTCAAAAGCCTATTCTATTTTAAGCTACTTTGTATTATATCCACCCACAAAATATAAATTGTTCATCTTTTTTCATCTCCACCGATTTCTATGGACTTTCTTTCACCATCTCCTATACAACATCACTATCAGTCAGGCTCCTTCCCCTTCTGGAAGCTGTAAATACGGCCCCAAGACAGTTTTCTTACAAGATAAATGATTAGTGAGCCATAATTTCAGGAACATTGAAGAGAAAAGACAAACATCAGATATATGGCCATGTACTGCGGATATTGTGCTCCTTCCCCGACAAGCAGTCAGGTTTCTATTGGCTGTTCTGCAGTGATCAGAGGATTACAATGCAACAACTAGGTAGTTGGGAGAGTGACTGAGCATGTGTGTCCTCCACCATGTGGCTCATTGAGGGCAGGGGACTGAGCTTTTTTCCTCTAGCATTTGGCACATTAGGTGGAGGTGACTGAGCGTGTGTGTCCTCCAGCACTGGTCTCATTGGGTGAAGGGGACTGAGCGTGTGTGTCCTCCAGCACTCAGCTCATTGGGTGGAAAGGACTGAGCGTGTGTGTCCTCCAGCACTGGTCTCATTGGGTGGAGGGGACTGAACGTGTGTGTCCTCCAGCACTCTGCTCATTGGGTGCAGAGGACTGAGTGTGTGTGTCCTCCAGCACTCGGCTCATTAGGTGGAGAGGACTGAGCGTGTGTATCCTCCAGCACTCGGCTCATCAAATGGAGGTGACTGAGCGTGTGTGTCTTCCAGCACTCGGCTCATTATGTGGAGGGGACTAAGTATGTGTGTCCTCCGGCACTCGGCTCATTGGGTGAAGGGGACTGAGCGTGTGTCCTCCAGCACTCGGCTCATTGGGTGGAGGGGACTGAGCGTGTGTGTCCTCCAGCACTCGGCTCTAAGGGTGGAGGGGACTGAGCGTGTGTCCTCCAGCACTCGGTTCATTAGGTGGAGGGACTGATCGTGTTTCCTCTAGCACTTGGCTCATTAGGTAGAGGTGACTGAGCGTATGTGTCCTCCAGCACTCGGGCTTAATAGGTGGAGGGAACTGAGCGTGTGTCCTCCAGCACTCGGCTCATTGGGTGGAGGGGACTGAGCATGTGTCCTCCAGCACTCGGCTCAATAGGTGGAGGGGACTGAGCGAGTGTATCCTCCTGCACTCGGCTCATCAGATGGAGGGGACTGAGCGTGTGTTTCTGCCAGCACTCGGCTCATTGGGTGGAGGTAACTTGAGTGTGTGTGTCTGCCAGCAGACAGCTCATTCTGTGGAGGGGACAGAGAGTGTGTCCTCCAGCACTCGGCTCATTATGTGGAGGGGGCAGAGCCTTGTGTGTCCTCCAGCACTCGGCTCATTGGGTGGAGGGCACTGAGCGTGTGTGTCCGCCAGCACTCGGCTCATTATGTGGAGGGGACTGAGAGTGTGTGTCCTTCATCACTCGGCTCATTATGTGGAGGGGACTGAGTGTGTGTCCTCCAGCACTCGGCTCATTATGTGAAAGGGACTGAGCGTGAGTCCTCCAGCACTCGGCTCATTATGTGGAAGGGACTGAGCGTGTGTGTCCTCCAGCACTCGGCTCATTGGGTGGAGGGCACTGAGCATGTGTGTCCTCCAGCACTCGGCTCAATGGGTGGAGGGCACTGAGCATGTGTGTCCTCCAGCACTCGGCTCAATGGGTGGAGGGCACTGAGCATGTGTGTCCTCCAGCACTCGGCTCATTGGGTGGAGGGCACTGAGCATGTGTGTCCTCCAGCACTCAGCTCAATGGGTGGAGGTAACTGAGTGTGTGTGTTTCTGCCAGCAGACAGCTCATTCTGTGGAGGGGACAGAGAGTGTGTCCTCCAGCACTCGGCTCATTATGTGGATGGGGCAGAGCCTTGTGTGTCCTCCAGCACTCGGCTCATTGGGTGGAGGGCACTGAGCATGTGTGTCCTCCAGCACTCGGCTCATTGGGTGGAGGGCACTGAGCATGTGTGTCCTCCAGCACTCGACTCAATGGGTGGAGGGCACTGAGCATGTGTGTCCTCCAGCACTCGGCTCAATGGGTGGAGGGCACTGAGCATGTGTGTCCTCCAGCACTCAGCTAATTAGGTGGAGGGGACTGAGCATGTGTGTCCTCCAGCACTCGGCGGAGGGGACTGAGCATGTATGTCCTCCAGCACTCGGCTCATTAGGCAGACGTGCACATTACTATACATTGTGAACACCAGGTGGCGCCGTGTAATAAAATGAGAATTCTGCGCTGCAGGAGGTAAATGCATGATGTAATGTACACTGAAGATGATAATTTCGACCTTATTGTTCCACCATTATTGTGCTATGACTGAATCCTGACATTGTCATTACTGATCACTGTAGTCTGGCTCTATAGGTGACACATATGGACGTCCCTCGTGTCCCCATCTTACCTTATGTATCCAGAGGGATGTGGCTGACAGTTCCCCATCCTCCGTGAAGTCATGGTGTGTCAGTGACTGCCAGCAGTGCTTGTCCACATACTGCACTTGCTTTGCAGTAAAATTGCTTGGAGGGAAGCATATGATCTGTGACCCTGTAACAGAGGATAGGGGTCATCGGACTTCAGAATGTCATCACATACATTGACCCCATCAGCATAAGGGGGATTATTACTTGAGTAATTGTATTTGTGTCTCATTATACATTGTGCATTGTTTGTCTTTTACATCCTGTATGTATTACAGTACATAGACTGCAGAAGGAGTAAACATGGAATCTGCCAGGGAGCTCATTCTAGTCTGTAACTCTTATCTTTCTTCTCCTTAATTGTTCTAAACTGATTTTAGCTGAAATTTTGTCTTTGGTCTCAGCTTTAGAATATTGTCATGAGAGGAGAGATCAGTTGCAGACCATATTGAGCTCACTGACAGATCTCTGGGAACCTCGGGGGGGTCCCATTAGGAATGGATGGAGTGGATACACATGCTCAGCCCTTGGTCCATCCAGCCAGGCTCTATTCTCTGGATCAGTGAGGTCAGACGCACAGAGATTGGGGATTTATCGCCCACCCTATGGATAGCAGGTAACTTCTAATCCTGGCACATACACTTTGGGGGGTGATGGAGTGTTTCCACAGCCGTGGCAGTGCCCATAGGGGCTGACAACCAGATTTGTTACACACTTTGCCCCCTTTCCTCACTGCAGTACTGCCATCGTATTCCTGAACCAGGACATCAGGATGAACAGAAATCTTGGTGATGTGAGTGAGTGACATGGGGGAATCAGAAGTAAAAAGGGATACAAGATGTGAGACCCTGAAGTTCTAATTAGTAACGAAGCTGCAGCTGTGACCGGTGGGGGAGGGGGTCATTATAGATACATGTATACATATAACCGCCTCACCTGAAGAAAGTTCCCGGGCAAAAGTCAATGAGACGAGCAGCAGGGGGAGACCAACCGAGACCACCTTAATGATGCGATCCAGGGGTAACTCCAGGCGGAGGCCTTTCTTATTAGGGGGAATATCCGGCAGTAAAGCATCTGCGAGCATGTACTCCGCCGCCCTGTGTGCGATCGACATGATGGCTGCAAAAATCGAAAAAAAATCTGAAAAAATAAGAAGAAAGCCCCCGAATATTGACAGGAGCCCCCCGAGCCCCGGCTCGCACTGACGCAGCCGCTGCCGCCCGCAGCTTAAATACTCACCAGAATTTTCCAAAAATAAATCCAAGATTACCTAAAATATCCCAAAATGTTCCCGGTTACCGACACCTTATAATTTACTGACCACAAGCTGTAACCCTGCAGCCCCGGCTCCGAGCAGCAGATGTGGCCCCCGCCGGTGTCCTGACAATTACAGGGAGCGCCTTCTATATAGAGATCAGAGGGGGATAAGTCGTCATTATCCACAGAGACCCCCAGGAGGTCACCCCGCAGCACCAACACAGCGGCTCAACAGTGCGGTACACAGGGCCACCTGGGGCTATACAATGCTGCATAGGGGCCCCTATGGGGCTATACACTGCTGTATAGGGGGCCCTTTGGGGCTATACACTGCTGTACACGGGGGCCCCATACACAGGGACTATACACTGCTGTACACGGGGGCCACATAGAGCTGTACACAGGGACCCATTTCGCTATAGGGGCCACATGGGTCACTCTTTCACTTCCATCTTTCTAATTAATTCTTAGATTTCAGTCCTGATCTCCGGTTGCTGTCAGAGAATAGAAACCTTTATTGTTTGGACTGAGAAGCAGAAAAGCTGTATTATTTTGTGGTAAACGAGTTTGTTCCAATCAGTGCAGCCGGGAGCGGAGTCTGACTGATACGTTGTGACAGACCCTCAGCTGTGTGAACAGGACTGGGGTGCCTCTGGTTTTCTGCCTCTGCATCTAATACAAAATACTCCCTTGTTAGCGAGCAGAGAGAACGGTCTATTATATGTTTCTGAACGTTTTGATTCCCTGTGATTTCAATTTATTTACATAGGACTGCACAGCCCCGGTATATATACACAGGCACAGTAGCTGTGAACGGAGCATTCGGTGTAATAAAGTTGGAGGTCCGCCAGACCCCCACACTGCAGCCGCACCCCCATATGTCAGCTCACATTGTACAGAGGGGCACAGACCCCCGCACTGCAGCCGCCCCCATGTGCCAGCTCACACTGTACAGAGGGCCACAGACCCCCACACTGCAGCCGCCCCCATGTGCCAGCTCACACTGTACAGAGGGGCACAGACCCCCACACTGCAGCCGCCCATGTTCCAGCTCACACTGTAGAGGGGCACAGACCCCCACACTGCAGCAACCCCCCTTGTGCCAGCTCACACTGTACAGAGGGGCATAGACCCCCACACTGCAGCCACCCCCCATGTGCCAGCTCACACTGTTCCGAGGGGCACAGACCCCCACACTGCAGCCGCCCATGTGCCAGCTCACACTGTAGAGGGGCACAGACCCCCACACTGCAGCCACCCCCCTTGTGCCAGCTCACACTGTACAGAGGGGCACAGACCCCCACACTGCAGCCGTCCCCCACGTGCCAGCTCACAGTGTAGAGGGGCACAGACACAGCCCACCCTCCGCCCTCTGTGTGCGCAGATATATATAGAAAACCAACAACTAATAAAAGTCTGGAAAAATCCACCATAAGCCGAAATCCTCGATCATCAGCAATGACAGGTGGAGCGTCTCGTAATCCGGCACCGAGCAGCGATGATCCGGACTGGGGGGGGGGACACACCGACACATTGTAACCATCCTACCAAATGTATCCAGTTTATGAAATGAACCATTAATCCCCAAGAGCCTGGACGTCTTCTTGGTATAAAAGTCCATTGTTCTGTATCAAGCAAACTCCTGAGACACGGCTCCAAAACTGCAGCTGTGAAAACTCCGGGATACAGACAGCTCGTACTGGTGTCTTCTCCACGTCTGACAATCCGGGAATGACTGATAATAAAGAACCTGATGGGATATGGAAAGCGGTTGCACAGCAGACGACCCCCAATAGGGGAAGCCTAGTTAAAGCCCCTTGTGTAACAGATGGGGTCGGGCCCCAATGGAAACTCCATCCCAGGGGCCACCAATGATTTATAATAGTGGGTTCTTCATGGGAAGTTTAGGGGGTCCCAGGTCCTGGGGCTGACTGCTACCACTGCCCCCTGTAATCAGTGCAGCCCGGTCTCATCTTATTGAAGGAAAATGTCCCTTTAAACCTGACCTTTGATACATTAATAATTAACCCCTCGTAGTCATTTGCTTCTATTGGGTTTGGATCTTTTCTTATCCCAAGAAAAGACTCAAAGGATGGAAATATGTTGCAATCGCAGTCTGGCAACAGGTGGGACCGTCCGGACGACCACAAGTGGGATAATCCGGGCCAGACCACCACGGGGCATTTTTGAGGTTATAGAAACTCACTTTTAGGGCTCATACTCACTGGCTGGAAAAAAAATCGGTCCGT
>VIAB01027839.1:0-12701 GCA_009801035.1 Oophaga pumilio
ATCTATCTGTTATCTATCTATTGTGACAAAGTCACTGGTAAAGTACTGGAGGGGTGATATGTGTCACTACGCTTAATTGCGTCAGTGATGATGTGAAACCCAGAGTATTTTCCTCCAACACACTAAGTGTTGTGAGGATTAGGCCTCTTTCACACATCCGTTTTTTCCCTTCAGTCACAATCCGTCGTTTTGTGAAAAAAGCAGATCCTGCAATTGTTTCTGCAGGATCCTTTTTTTTCTCATAGACTTATATTAGAAGGGATTGTGATGGATGGCCACACGTTTCATCCGTCTTTTGATGGATCCGTCGAAAAATCTTTGTCCGTCGGCTGGATACAACGGACTTTGGAAGGTTTTTTGTGTACGTCGAAAAGACGTACAACGACGGATCCAGCGCCATCCGTCGTAGGCTACAATGGTAGCCTGTAGGCGCCGGATCCGTCGCAAGACAGATTCCAGCGCCGGATTTGTTTTTTTTCACACAGAGCATGCCCCGAACAATTCCTATTGCTTTAGTTTAACCCCTACAGCTATTCTGGCACATAAAATTCTCTCTCTCTCTCTCTCTCTCTCTCTCCAGAAATGCATGTGTCAATGTTCAAAAGTTCACCTCTTCACCATGACGGATCCGTCAAGATAACTGATCCGTTGCATCAGTTTTTACAATCTGCACTGGATCCGTTTTTTTCCAACTTTGACGGATTGTGACTGATTGTAAAAAACGGATGTGTGAAAGAGGCCTTAAGCTAAGTTGCATAAATGGGCTGGCTGGCTTTTACGTGGACATCCATAGGGAGTTTGGGAGGATATTCAGCTTATCGCCACCTGCAGAGCTGACATCGCCTTGTGCTGACAGGACATGGGTAAGGAGTCACAGGGTCTGGGGCTTAAATAGCTGGGCTCCAGAGGCAGTCTTTGCTCAGCAGGGCTGGAGAGAGGATGCTTCAGTGGTTTGTGTCCTAAGGATGAAAGACTGAGCCTGAAGTGCTGCAGAGCATGCAGCTCCCCTCAAATATATGGACTGTGTACAGCATTTTTTTGTTTTATTTTGTTGTTTTGCCCAGAGGGACGTGTTTATTTTCCCAGCTTGGTTTATGCTGCCTTTAATAAACCAAGCACATTTTTAAAGAGACAGCGTTCCATTTCTACTCCGTGTGCAGTCAAGTGAGCTGATCTACCACAGGTGGTGTTAGAAGTGCGGGCAGCATTCCCAGCAAACACGTGTGATGGCCACAAGCCAGTGTACGACATCAGGCAAGATGGAGGACCTGCTCAAGCATCGACTACAATCACAGCAGCAACAGCAGCAACAGTTGGAGAAAAAAGAGACCAGTAAGCTGCTTATACAGCAGATGCAGCAGCAGCACCAGCTGCAAATTGACTTGGTTGAACAGGCGGTTTGTGAAGGGCCGGCAACCTCTCCCCATGTCCAGGTGACGATACGTACATCCGGAAGGCAGTAAGATGAGCAATGCAAAAAATGACCTCGAGTGATGATGTGGAGGCATTTTTGACTGTGTTCAAGCGGGTGGCGGAGAGCGAGAAGCTACCGCCAGAGCAGTGGGTGGAGGTGCTGGCCCCCTATCTGACTGGTGAGCCCCAGAAGGCATATTATGATTTGGCATTACAGGATGTGCAGGAGTATGCTGTTATGAATGTGCTAGAGATGGTTTCTGAGCAGAGGCTTTCTCTGGTGGTAGCAGACAGTACTGAACCTTTCAGCGAAGAATGGCAATCTGGGTTCACTGACTGGTCTGATATAAGGGAGGTTCCCTCCCATGATGGTTGCCGGTGATCAATTGTTCTTGTCTCAATTGTGGTTCCTGGTTCATTTGGAAGTTTGCTGGAGTCTTGCCTGCATCTCCTGCTTTCAGATAAGATATTTTTTGCTTTTCTTTTTGTGCTTGCTTTTTGCATTGTTTTCTGCACTTTTGTGGAGGTCAGCCAGGTCCCCTCCTGGGGCCTGAGCTCCTCACAGTGTATCTGCAGCCACTGTTTTTTGCTCATTTGCTTTTTCCTGTTTTTTCAGCGGCTGCAGCTTGGTTTTGTTCACACTGAGATCTGATTTAGCGGGTGGCGAGATCGTGTGATCTCAGTATTTTTGTAATCAGAATTGTTGGATTTTTGTAGGGTTTTCTGGGTTGCAGAAAGTAATCTCTCCTTTCCTATCCTATTTAGTCAGCTTGTGGCCCCAGCGTTTGCTCAATCTATTTTCTGCCTATGTTTGTGTTTTCATCTTGTCTAATCGCCATTATATGTTTGGGGGCTTCCTATTTTCTTTGCTCTGGGGCAGATAGCTTTCATCTTTCTGCCTTTAGGTGTAGTTATCTCTCAGGCAGTGACGAGGCGTCTAGGATCAACGTAGGAACGCTCCACGGCTACCTCTAGTTGTGTCGTTAGTTTAGGAATCTGCAACCCATCAGTTACCAACATCTCAGGTGTTCTGCTGCCCTGCTGTTGTTCCTGTCCTCCTCAGCTACCGAAACACAACAGTATGCCAAATTAAAAGTTTAAATTTTGGCACTCTCAGGAATGACTATATCAGTCAGAGCACAAAGGGTTCACCACTGGGCAAATTATGTTTGACTTATTGCATCTTGTGAAAAAATGGTTGCAGCCAGAATCTTCCACTCCAACCCAAATGGTTGAGGTCGTTGTCATAGACAGGTTTGTACTATGTCTTCCTAGGCAGTGCAAACCTGGGTTGCCCAGGGAGATCCTCAAAATGCGGATGAACTGGTGGGCCTGGTGGAACGTTACCAGGTGGTCAAGAGGTCCCTAAAAAAGGCAGAGATTGGTTCTTTCCCTTACTGGGGTACCCAGTGGGAACATGAACCCCAAAAGAGGGGTAGTAGAGCCTCCACTGGGGGAAGTCCTAGATCCCAAGGGGTCACTGAGGGGTTGTCAAAGGCCACGTGTGAAGACTTGTGTTGCTGGAGATGTCGCGGTCCGAGACATATAGCCGCCCGTTGTCCCTTGTCCTTTGAAGAGATGGACTGCAGCCTATTGATGCGCTGCTCCTACTATACATATCCTGCCTGCAGTGTGGACTATTAGCCCCGTATCAATAATTGGGTGCTGGTGTCAGGACTCTTAAACTCAGTGAGCCTGGTGACTCTGATAAGGGCTACACTCCTCCACCAGTTGATCCCAGGCAAACACGTGCTGGGTCCACAGGGACACCAAAGACTATCCTTTTGCCAGAATGTCAATCAAAATGAGTCAGAGTACTGAGTCCAATGAGGTCAGGGTAGTCAAAGGTTTGCTACACCCCTTGATAATCAAGAGGGACTTCAGTCTTTTCTAGGACTTGTGGGACAAGGTGGGGATACCAAGGAATGCAGAAAAGGGCCAGCTAAACCCTGATGAAACCCCATAGCAGTCGGAGATGGATGAGTTCCCGTTGTGTATCCTGGCTGGTAATGAGGACAAGATAGTGACCATTGAGGACAAAATTCCTGAACTCGGGGTTTCTGGTGGGAATTTTGGCACTGCCCAAATGCAGGATTTAACTTTAAAAAATGTACTGGAAAATGTGACTGTGATAAATGGGGTTGTTCAAGAGCCGGGGGCCAACACCAGGTTCTTGTACTTTGCAGTCAATGAAAAGTTGGTTTATTGGGTCACTAAACAGTGAGGTAGCATATTAGAATAGCTGTTAGTCCCAGGACCCTATAGACGTAGGATACTAGATCTGGCCCATGCTCATATCTTCGGTGGGCTTCTAGGCATAAATAAAACCTAAAAGCGAGTCCTTTCAGAGGTTCTCCTGGCCTGGGTGTCACAAGGACATTGTTAATTTCTGTCGGTCCTGCCCTACCTGTCAGATAACTGCATCCATATCTCATTAACACAGTCCCCTAGTCCCGTTACCCATAATTGAAGTCCTATTTGACCGGATTGCCATGGACCTGGTCGGGCCCTTAATTAAGTCCGCCAGGGGTCATCAATCCATCCTAGATGTAGTGGACTATGCTAACCAGTACCCATAGGCAGTACCACTGAGAAACTCCTCTGCCCGGAGTATAGCACCGGAGCTAGTTCATATTTTCTCCCGGACAGGCCTGCCGAAGGAGATCCTGACAGACCAAGGGACACCGTTCATGTCCAAGGTAATGAGGGAGTTGTGTAAGGCCTTCCTGATTACCCAACTTAGGACGTCGGTGTACCATCTGCAGATAAACAGCCTGGTGTTAAGGTTCCAAAAGAATCTGAAATCCATGTTGAAGAAGTTTGTGAAGAATGATGGCCGATACTGGGATTGCCACCTGCCATACCTACTGTTCTCCAATAAAGAAATCCCACAGGCTTCTACGTGGTTCTCGCCGTTCGAGCTCTTATACGGATGGCACCCTTGGGGTCTTCTGGACATTGCAAAGGAAACCTGGGAAGTGGAGGTAACACCCAACTGAAACGTTATTGAACATGTGGCCCAGATGCAGGACAGGATTGTGAGTGTGATGCCGATTGTGAGGGAGAGTCTCCTCCAAACACAAGAGGCCCAGGCAAGGGTCTACAATCAGTCGGCAAGACTGTGACAGTTTAGCCATGGAGACCGGGTGTTGGTGTTGATCCCTACCGTTGAAAGTAAATTTGTGGCCAAGTGGCAAGGGCTATATGAAGTGGTCAAAAAGTTGAGTGACATCAACTACAAGGTCCAACAACCAGGGAGAAGAAAACCATACCAGGTGTACTACATTAACCTGCTGAAATCGTGGCGGAACAGGGATCCAGTAGAAGCAACGTGCCTAGGGGCCCATCCTAAAGCATTGGTCAAGGATGTCACAGTGGCAGAGACACTGTCGCCACCCCAGAAACACCAGTGCAGTGAGCTGATTCAGCGGAAGTGAGACCTTTTTTCGGAGCTAAAATTAGAAAAGAAAAAAGCCAGCTCTCCGATATTCACAAGGTGCGTGGAACTCTGACCTGATGAGATGTAACCATATGAAGAAAATAAAATGTTGATATTCCAGCTCCTCTTGATAAAATTTCAAATTTACTCCATATTGTTAAAATACATCAAGCTCCTAGACTGCACATGAGGACATAAGCGACGCGTTTCGATTGCTGCTGCTGCTATCTTTATCAAAGCTAACACACCACTAAACCACAGAACAATAAAAAGGACCTGACACCAATCAAATGTCAGATTCTCATCACATGACTTAAGGTCCTAACACAAACCACACATAGAGTGTATACGTATATCGCTAAACTTTAAAAAGACAAATTTACAAATAACAAATAAACATATTATACCATAATTAAATGAAATATAATGACAGAAATAAATCAATACTTTGATTATAAATTAGCAATGAAACATCATCTCATTTTGTTTATTGAGACCATTCGGAAATCTAGTCCCCAGGTTATAGATCCAGTATGCCTCCCGTTAAGTAGGCGTCTCCTAATATCCCCATTGATCCCCGTTCACACCCAACTATCTGAAAGGAAGCAATGCTGCGCAAGTGGTGACTAATGAAATGTTTGGCTGACGAAGAGATGTTCCGATTGCCACTGGTACTTGTAGTATTGGATAAATCATATAAATGCTCCTCTATGCATGTTTTCAATTTTCTGGATGTACAACCATCACATGCTTTGTTGCAATCAATTTTATATACAACAAAATATGTATTGCAATTGATAAACTTTTTATGTTAAATGTGATAGTATTATCATAATTATTAAAAAAAAATTACTGTTTATCATTTGTTTACTAGTCCTGCAATTCGTCCCACCACATTTATAACATCCGCTACAACTTAACCATGTTTAATGGTGTGTTTTAGAAAGAAACATGCTAGGGGACAACATATTACCCAATGTTGGAGCTCTCCTTGCTACTATGTTACAACCTTGCTCCAATACCGACGCCAAAATGGGGTCCTCATATAGTATCGGTATGAATTTATTAACAATATTCCTGATTTTGTAGAATTGAGGACTAAATCAAAAACATAAAAATGGTTTATTGTTGGAAGGATCCTAATTCTTTTTAATCACTTGGTTTATCTGTGGGGATATTAAATCTTCATGATTTTTAGACGATGCTTTATTTAATGCCCTATTTATCATCCAATTAGGGTAATTTCTTTTTTTTTAGTTTATTACAGGACTGTTTTAATTTGCTTTTCAGGCTATCATTATTGCTACAATTTCTTTTGATCCTGGTGAATTCCCCAACAGGAATCGATTTCACCGTATGTCTGGGATGACTACTGGTTGCATGCAGAATTTTATTTCCTGTAAGTGGCTTAGGATATGTCAGTGTATCCAAAACGTAAATTTAACACCTGTTGTAGACATGTGTAAACTTCAAATTGTAATCATTCACATGGATATAATCCATAAAGTCCTGTATGGCAGATACATTGCCCCTCCAGATGATCAAGGTGTCATCGATGTATCTGCCATACCAAACAATGGAGGACAAAATGCAACCAGTAGTCATGCCAGACATACTATTAGATAGATAGATATCTAATAGATAGATAAATAGATAGATAAATAGATAATAGATGAGAGATAGATAAATAGATAATGGATGAGAGATGATAGATAGATAGATAGATAGATAGATAGATAGATAGATAGATAGATAGATAGATAGATAGATAGAAAGATAGATAATAGATAGATTGATAGATAAGTAATAGATGATAGATAGATAGATAGATAGATAGATAGATAGATAGATAGATGATAGATAGATAGATAGATAGATAGATAGATAGATAGATAGATAGATAGATAGATAGATGATAGATGTATAGGTAGATAATAGATCTATATAACATCTAAATAATAGATAATAGATAGCTAATAGACATATAGATATATAGATAATAGATAGATGATAGATTGATAGATAAATAATAGATAAATGATAGATAGATAGATAATAGATAGATATATAGGTAGATGATAGATAGATAAATGATAGATAGATAGATAGATAGATAGATAGATAGATAGATAGATAGATAGATAGATAGATAGATAGATAGATAGATAGATAGATAGATAGATAGATGTGAATCCATTGGTGCGTCTTTATGCTCCTGTTTGGATTTTCTTCTTGACATAAACAAATGCTTTAAAAATATGTCAGTAATTATCAGCTGTGGTCGATATTACAAGAACTGATAATTTTCTTACTCTAAACAATTACGATCTTTCTCCAGTGTCAAACCCAACCCTGGCCTCAGGGCGCTCCACCCTTGATGATTGAGTTACAGCCTTGATAGAACAGATGGTTGCACCATTTGTGTCTGACAGCAGAAAAATACAAAGAAGCTGTAAACAAAATATTAAGCATCGGCACAGCTTCAAGTGCGAAGAGTAACATGAAGCCCCAAAGCAGAAGATTATAACCGGGTCCTCCAACTATTGCATGTACTGGTGTCCCCAAAGGGAGAAATGAAGCCTTTTAGGTGCTCTCTGACTCCAGTGTCTGGTGAACCTCTAGTCCTAGTCAAATGTGTCCACCATTACCACCGTATAAGAGGAAGAAAAACATTCAAGTTGAGACTGATTTTATATTTTTAAACTTTTTTATTACATATGTAAAGGCTTCCCATATTATATATATAATTCCATATTAGATCCAGAGTGCGCTGTAGGGTCCGGGGGTTACAGGTCATGTTGTGTCTCCTGAGGTTGTCGATCAAGAGGCTTCAGTGTTACTTTCCGAAGGAGATCCCAGTCTGGCAGCCATCATCGCGGCCCTTACACATACCAGTGCACAGAGGCTAAAAAGTATTAAAAACAAAAGAAGAATTAGCTCTAGCAACAAAGGACAACTATGCTGGAGAACTAGATGTTGCGGGCATGATAGAATGGGCATGAGTGAGGTAACGGTTTGGTTCTTGTTTATCAGGTATAATTAGTATGGCACCAATATTGCTGATCGAAGCGTGAGTTTAACATATATAGGAATAAGATAGGAATAAGGTCAAAAGGCGTTATACAGCCTAAAAATATTGATGACCTACCATTAGGATAGGTCATTGATATCAGATTGGTGGAGATCCTACACTCCAATGTTCACCTGTATTTATCGAAGAAACCCCTGCTAGAACAATCAGATGATTGTCTTGAGTCCACCTCGTGGCATGCCTAGGAAGCAGCTGATTTTGCCAGGAGAGGACAACACAACCAGTATAATGCATTCATGTCTTTTTTCATTGAATACTTACTGCAAGGCAACAACTGCAGAGAAGTGAGGCTAGAAGAATGGCCAACATAACAATCACAGCGATGGCCCACCCAGGTGTACCTGCAGAGGGATAACAAAAAATAAGTAGGGTTCCTACTAAAAGGCCACATAATATTCACTAATTATAGTTTAACAACCTTCCAGCCATATAGTCTCTTCAGATAATCAAGAACACAGGGGGAAGTCTAAACCTACCACCCCTGCCTTTCCGGTGGGTTACAAAAGGCGTTGGAGGCGTTGCTTAGACTTACCACTGTATTCTCAAGGCCAATGTGGTGGCCATCTTAGAAGCAAGAGGAAAGGAAGGCCAATATGAGCAGAGGAGGCAAAGGGAAGGAAATGGGGGACAAGGTAGGTTGACCATACAAGAGAAATGGAGAAATATCCCAGTGTAGAGTGTCACTTTTAGTGGAAACATTTCCTTGGCTCCACATACTAGTCCAACCAGGTAGGACTTCCAGGTATTTCAAAATATACTAAAACATAGATTACATTCTGATGTCCGTAACACAGTTGCATTTTAGCATCCATTTTATGGCTACAAGATTTGATAGAATTCCCCCTTCCATCCTGAAGTTCCCATAGAACCCTAGGATGAGGAACATTTCATGTATGGAGGAACCAGGACAGAGAACATTATCCATGAATTTCATTATAATATACAATCCATTATCCTGACATGCTAGCAAAACTCTTGACAGTCTGCAAGCTACATCACAACCACTGGATGGTTACATATAAGCACATATAGCATAAATAACTCAAATCAGAGTATTTCAAAATTTTGTTCAAAGATGGCCATGCTTCAAAGAAGGCGCTACTCATCCCAGGAAATGCGAAAGGAGGTAAGGAAGGACATGTGTATGGACATGAATCTTTCATTCTTGGAGGAACATCTATACAAGAGATTATGATGAATAAAGTGTAACGTATGTGATACATACCGGTATAAGTACAGTTCTGTGCCTCTGCAAGAAAACAATAAGCAGATATTACAAAGATGTTTGGAGAATGGATATAACAAACAGTACAAATCCCATATACATGGAAATAAAACTATGTTCATTACTCAGTATATTTTTAAAGGGGTTGTCTCTATAAGATAACCTCCTTTCTGTCTGCCTTCTATCGCGTATGGATGTCGTACAAGGCTTGGACTCCTTTTGCTACCTATAGCAGAAAACGGCTAATGGAGCTTCTAATCCTGGAAACTTGACCAAAATATTGTCAATTAATTTTTCTATTTCTATATATTTCCATGAAATCAATGGTGGCCGTATCTTAGCTTTCTTTGAAAAACATGTTAGAAAGTGAGATAATCAAATCAGTCATGGTTTTCGATATGAGTTGACGTCCACTCTCTAGAATCATATCCATCATGTACTGAACTCCCTGTGGTTTCACTCAGTATCTGAAAACTAAAATTTGCATCACTTTCGAAATCAATGTCACAAGCAATTGTCATAGTCCTATCATTTTAATATTCGGAGGTGTCTTCACTCAAGGACCTCCAAGGATGTCATCTTCTTTCATGTGTCTACAATGTGTCGGTATATATATGTGTCGATATATAATTGCGAACATAGACTTTTAGGCTCAACTTGCACAAAAGTTGTAGAACATCGAAATGTTTAAGAAAATTGTGGTTGTTAAGATGCTTTACAATTCTCAAAAACATTTGCAAGTTGCATCTTGTCAGACTTTACTACATCTAATTCCGATATGACATGTCAAGTCCTACAGCTTAGGAGACTTCTTGAGTTTTGCCTATCTAAAGTATCTGATTTAAAAAAATATATATTATCCAAGACAATACATTGCCACTTTACCTGAATGCTTAGGAGGTGTAATACAGAAGATACTACATAATAGATGACTTGCTTCTCTAAACCATGTTCCACAAGGTACTCTAGTGACATGTAGCATCTTAGTGCCTATCCACCTTTGGATGGTGGGTCTAGTAAAAGTTGGCTAACCGAGCTTGTATAAATCACTTACCTGCCCCTTGTATACTCAGTGTGGCACACAGAGCCAAAACTAAGAGTCCAGACTTTCCGATACAACGTTCAGCTGCCATGTTCTTTCTTAGTTCCTTACGAGGAGACAGGTAGTATCTTCAAGTTAATTCCCAAAGCTCTGATGCCTTTTCTCCAGGAACATCCACTTTTTATACTCTTCTCCCGTATATGACACATGGCCAATCTGTGTGTACCCAATACATTCCCAACTATATGAGTGTAGAGAATATCACTGGATAATTGTAGAGTACACTGGGTTGGCATTTTATATTAAGTTTTATTGCTCCGGCTCTGCCATTCTTGTTAGAGCAATCATTTTACAACAGAGGTCAAGACAATTGTCTCAGTTCCATTAGATGTTTTATGAGATTTTTGCCATTTCTGGATTTACAGAAACCACTAGCACATTGACCCCTTTCAATGCTACAACATCAAGCCCCATAAGATTTTGACTTGTCCAAAACAAGTGGTTACTACTGATCTTATTTTTTTGTCCTTGTCTTTTAAATAAAAAATAATTTATAGAACTTTTATAAAAAGACACCTGCTTTGCAATTAATTTGTGCTATGGGGTCTTCAGGATGACTGATAGATAATTCAGCAAAAAAATAGAAAAAGTGTCAATCCAGCTCACCGCTCCTGAGTTAGAGATAAGTATGATTAAAGGTATTTCTACCTGAAATGCATAGGTTTTATGTTTTTCTCCAATATGTGCACATTCTGCCAAAGTTTTTATTGTATATGATTAAAGGCTAAGTTTTAACTGCTTTCCTTTAGTGCTGGAGAATATCTCCTTTTTGGACCATTGAGAGATAATTCAAGCACTAGAGTCCAGGTGACATTTCAGTGAGGAGGAATTTGAATGGCGTCGTTTTTAATGTGCCTTACCGATACATTTGAAGTTTATGGGATCATCCCGTGAGTAGAAATAGATTTAGTGGTGGTCCTGGAGATGGTGCCTCAAGTGATAAGACATTTATCACCTATGTTTTAGAAAAAAACATAGTCTGAAAAAGTGTCCGAAGACTATAGGCAGAACCTGGACTAGTTTGACACCACCCATGGCTGACTTCTTCTCGCTATTCTCCAGTTGATTGACAGTTCTTTCCCTATGTTTACAGGGATAAGTCAGCCGGAGGCAGCGCTGGACGAGTTACGTCTCTATAATTCACTGCCAGCTCAACAAACTATGTTTTCTTTGAAATGCCGGAGCATTTCCTCGAGAAATATGCCTGGTTGCAATCGTGTTTCCAGATTCTGATTCTTGCTCCTTGGAGTTTGGGCAGCATGAATTAAGTGATACATTCCCTTTAAAACAACTTGCAGTGACATTAGAGACCTAGTCAAGCTGGTAGCCATGGCCTAGAGTGAAGAGCTCGAAGAGGTAGAGCGTGACGGTGGAAAGGGTAATGTGCAAAAAAAGAGAAACAGGGAGCGCACATGAGCAGGACCTGTTAGTAATGGTGGGTTCCAGTAAGTGGAGAAAAGCCAAGAGGCCACTAACCTTCAGGGGTTATGCACCCCTGTATAACCATGGGTGAAGACAGAGACATGAAGGAGAAGGTTCCCCGTATGGCACAACTCCTCCAGCTGTGGACAGAGGTCACCACGTGAGCACTGGTGGACAATGCAGGAAACACGCTGGAAGCACGTGACCGCAGGTCCCCAAGTCACATGACCGCAGGTCCTTGCTATGATGATAGAAGGCTTGTAGTGCCCGGAGCTGCTCCTGCCGCGTACCCTCAACAGAGGGACATAAATGAGAAGGAAAAAATGCCACGATCTTTAAAGAGCGCTAAGGCAGGAAGGAGAAAAGGCAAATAAAAGTAAAAGGCACAAACCTATATTAAAACATCCGCAATGCGTTTCGATAGCGGCACGCTATCTTTATCAGGTGGCATAACAATGAAGGTGGGAAATGACATATTTAAAGGGGAATACACCAATGGAAAAAGACAATCAATTAACCCTCAAGGCACTCTTAAGGCCCCAGAGGGAACAAAAGTCCAAACAAATATAAAATAATAAAATAATGACGAATAAAAATAAATAAAAAATTATAAAAAATTTGTGTCACTGACTAACAACATTATCTATAGTTAAATTCAGTCCTTCAGGGACCAAAGTACCTAATTTAAAAATCCAGTCACTTTCTCTATTGATGAGACTTCCCAATTGATCTGAAACATTATCAGCAACTTGGAAGGGGTAAAGAAGAGCCGTGGAGGACTGGATGGACGTATTAAGGGAGGGCAGGCAGGTGAGCAGTGAGGTGATACTGCTTTCATTAATTATTTTTTAACTGTTTGCCTGGCCTTCTATAATTCAGAAAAAATGGGAGATAGATGGATAGATAAATTGTTTTACTCATAAAAATATTAAATAACAATGCATTTTATAACCTGACAAAAAGTGAGGTTTTAAAGGGAATCTGTCACCCCATTTTGGCTATATCAGAT
>VIAB01027840.1:0-11531 GCA_009801035.1 Oophaga pumilio
TGAATTAGAAGGTGTGTCCAAACTTTTGGTCTGTACTGTACATAGCAAAGTTCTCAAGTAAAATGAAGGACCAGATGAAGCATTAGCCACAGGGCGGCTGTGTGTTTGTTTGCGTGCACACCCAATCTACCACTGCACAGAAATAAAGTATTTGTGTATTTTACATTCTGGGTGATTGTCATTTTTTTTTATTTTCTATGAAGAACATGTATGTGCACTATATCTTTTGGCATGTCCAGCACTACCCTTACGTCATATATCCTGTTAAATCCATTACATACATGACACAGCTGCTCTCCTAATGCAACCAAATGATTCCTAGCACCAACTTGTTTCCTCCTTTTTTCCAAAATAAAGAATAACCATACCAAAATAACAAATGAGCTTGATGATCACAAAAATTCTGACAATTTACATTTTACCAAAACTTGTGGGCAAAACTGTATAGCTCTGCAATGGTCAAAGCTTTGCAAACAGCTTTTATAATCCAAAATTAAGATTAATCTGAAAAGCAATGCACCAGTCCTAGTCAGTAGCAACTGTATGAAAACTATTTTCATGAACATTTATAACTTATGCTTTAGATTTCATGCACACTAGTTCATATAAAATGCATTTTCTCTCTCTGACTCTTTCTTCCAGAAATCTTTAGAAAATGAATGCAACATTCTTTTTAATTCTGTTGATAAAATGCAGGAGTAATTACTGTCTATTTACAAAACAAATTTCTTTCTATAAATTAGTAAGTTTCTGGAGAGTAAAGGTTCGATTTCTACTCTGTAATTATTCATGTGTTCGGAAGGATTGCAGTTTGGAGTGGAACAGCATATTTTGCTTTAGAATTATGCCCATGGACTTGATGTCCAACAATTCCCACACTTGCTATTTGATGTGCAATATTTTAGTACAACAGTTTACATTTTATTTCCTGTCCCTTTGAATTTCTCAAGTAAGAGTTCTCAGTGCACTGATTTCTTTTTATTTCTATTTTTTATCTTGAAGAGGAAAGCACAGTCCTCAAACCATCACCGATCACTCAAGAGATGACAGAAATGTGCAGCTTGGGAGGCAGCAGCGTAAAACACCTGTCTGTGCTTGCACACAGAGTGGAGAATTGATACAGTATAAAATCATAGATTTTGAAGGAGGCATCAAGACCTGGCTCACCACCAATCTCACGGCATGTAAAGTGCTTTCAAAATATTTTTAAAAATATATAAAAGTTTAGCTGTTAATAAAGAAACGAACAGAGTTTAACGGTAATTCACATTTTTAAGTTTTATACTTTTTTTTTAAAAAAATTCATATTCTTTTTTTTTTTTAAAGTCCCTTTTGGGGACTTAAACCTGTGATTGTCAGACCATTTATTGTAATTACTGCAAAGCAATGGCATTACAGTATATAGAGATATTATGGTCTTCACAGGAGTACCGTTATGACAGATGCAAAGACCTTTAGCAGGTCCCAACTGCCGTGACAACAAAATGATCTTGTCAGAATGGTGTGCCCCCTAGCACATGTTAAGTGCTCTTGTCATTGATTTACAGTGGCATTAAAGGGGTTAATACCACCAATCGGTCCTCAACTTTGATAATTTCTATTAGGAGTAGAGATGAGCGAACTTGTTCGGAAACCATCAATCTCAAATTCACCAAGGCAAATTTGGAATAATGTTCGGATTCTTGAGTTTTTTTTCCTAAAAATCGGCAAAAGTCAACCAAAGTTTGGTAAATGGCCGAGTTCACTAACGGCTCTTTCAGACGTTAGTGTCTTTGGTAACAGTACGGGCTGCAAAAAGTCCCGCACACATGCACACTGATGACACATGGATGGCATTCCTGTGTCATCAGTGTGACATGTAACAGTGCCTGGGAATCACGGGTACTATTTGCGCTGTTCCCTGACACTGTATGCTCACATCACTATCCCCTTCTCGGGCTGTGATCAGCACCAGGAAGGGACAATGTTGAGAGTTGTACTCAACTGTTAACAGCGAGAGCAGACGGCTGATGAGAGTTTCATCAGCCACCACCTACACTATAAATAATTAAATAAATAAATAAAAATGATGTGGGATTCCCCTGTATTTTGATAAACAGGCAAGACTGACAGCTGAGGGCTGCAACCCTCAGCTGTCAGCTTTAGCAAGGCTCGTTATCAAGAATACAGGGGTCCCCACGCCGCAATTTTTTATTATTTAAATAATTAAATAAAACGACATGAAGTCTCCCCTATTTTTGACAACCAGCCAAGTTAAAGCAGACAGCTGGTGCTTTGCCCGGCTCTTCCCACTTGCCCTGTGCAATGTCATTTGGGGTTCATATTTGTGGGGTTGATTGCACCTTTCTATTGTCCAGTGACATCAAGCCCATGGCTTAGTAATGGAGAGGAATCTGTAAGGTGTCTAAATTACTTTTTCATGAAGGCCACATTTGTGCAGGTGTCTCTGAACAGTAGAGCAATATACTACAACTCCAAAGTCTACTAAATCTTTCTGAAGGTCTTTTGCAATCAAGCGGGAGTTCTGATTTGTCTCTCTAGCAACCCTGTAAGCAGCTCTTGCTGAAATTATGCTTGGTCTTTCAGAACATTTCTTGACCTTCACTGTTCCTACTAACTGCAGCTTCTTAATTAAATTTTGAACTTAAGAAACGGCAACTTGAAAACACTTTGCTATCTTCTTATAGCCTTTCCCTGCTTTCTGCACCTCCACGATTTTCATTTAAAGAGTGCTAGGCATCTTAGAATAACCCATGGCTGCAGTTTTTTGGCACAAGGTTAGGGTAAGCAGGATTTTTATAAAGCTGGGAAATTTAGATCACCTGGCCTTTTCTAATGATGACACTGAACAAGCCATAACCCTAACAGGCATGATAAGGTCTGAAGCCTTGATGAAAGTTATCTGAGCATAAAAATCTCCAAGGGTGCCCATTTTCCTTTTGTATTTTTTAAAATGTAAAAAATGACTATATATAAACATACATTTTTTTCCTAAAATATAAAGTAAATGTGTCATCCTTAACTTTAGGCCTTTTAGAGATCATTTCATCTTCAACTTGCTTAACTGCTCACAATAAAAGTAATTTTGCCCAGGGGTGCCCAAACTTTTATTTATCACTGTAAGCATGTAATACTCTATGTTCCTGATCTGATGCAGTCTGGTTAACCCTGCTGCACTATCCAGAACATTTGTTATAGCACCTGATGCCTTAATTCCACAGATCTGTATACGTAGGATGTATATGGCCTCTTTGGCAAATGATATTAACACTTGGTATTCTTGTGAGTGCAGGTTAATGCTCACCCTTGTCTAGCACTCTCTGGACCACTTTGATTTCTTGCTACTCTAATGATGAAAACATAATTATACCGAGTAGCACGGTACTTGGTATATTCGGCGAGCACCGAGCATTTCCGGGATTACTCTGCAGGAACTATGGTCTCCACCCAGCATTTTTGGCGGACTTTAGAGACCCAATCACGCTGCAGGGATTGTCTGCCAGGCAATGAAACACCATAGCTATCTTTGTTGTGGTCATGCAGTGGTTGGCTGGCCACACAGCATCATCAGAGGTATAAGAGACCGGATGCCGTCCTGCTTGCCACATTCAGCTCCGGATTGAGATAGTGTAGGGAGAGCTGCTACCAAGATAGGGTCAGGTTTGGTGATTTCTTAGCCAGTGTGGGGTCTACCATCCTAAACTACTCAAATCCTGATAAACCAACAGTCCTTCTAAGGACTATGTCAGGAGTATCTAGGTTCCATTTTTAGGTAGGCAGGGTAGTGTACTTCGCTCTATACACATCAGTGCAAGGCCTGCAGGCACTGTATGTGTGTATATAGATCATTGCATACATTAAGAGGGTCCATTCCCTTCCTGAGTTCTGGTGCTGCTGCTACCTATATGATATATTTAATACCATACCCCTGTACTAATTAGAGTAACACAGGTCAAAAGAGTTTTTTTAGAAAAATAGCAAATTTTATTACAAACAGACTAAAATTATACAAAGTGACAGAGCAACTCACTAAGCAGGCTGAATAGTCACAGGAGTGATTAATCAAAAATTTAACAGGACACAGTTATTAACATATAATCCAGCAACTCATGGGTAAATATCTCTATAGATCAGCAAAAAAGGTTATTTGTACCTCAATTCTTTTATACAAAAATTCAAAATCCCATCAACCATCTGCTAATTATCATATCATTATAAATTACCCCACAAAGTCATCCAGAATGTGGCATTCTTATTATATTGCCTTCAAGCATTCTATTCCATATAATTTGCAGCAACAAAATGTCAGGGTTATTTAAACAAATATGGCTAAGTCTGTAGACTATCCAAAATTGTCCCTCATCTGTAAGAAGTATGCTGTTTTTAAAGTCTCCAAAGCAGTTTCTGATGTCTGTCCCTATATTTAAGGATGTTAGATTCACATATTAATCGGCCATAATGCCGCTATTAACCCCCATTATAATAAGGAACAGCATTCCATATGGAGATATTACTAAACTACACCGCACTATCATTACTGCAATGCTTGCAAAATATCAGTAACTCCACTTTCAATGTCCGTACTTACATCTGAATAGATTAAGAGAGAACTCCCCTGGGCCTGCCGCCTCAACGCACGTTTCACCGCTTCTTCGTCAGGAGGCGTGGATATGATATATTAGCTGTATGTAGCTAGCCCCAGGTGTAATTGGAATACAGGCACACATTTTTCGGTGTGTTATCTCCGTGCTAGCTCATATCTGTGCGTGCTCAAAGTTTGACCAGTGTACGGCAGTTTTCTTTTTTTATCCTGGGTGTCACTGTACTTATATACAGCAGTATTTCCCAAAAAAATAAAAATACAGGCCACACATTTGTCGTAGTTGTATCTCCGTGGCAACTCATATCTGTTTGTGCTCAAAGTTTGGGCAGTGTAGGCCGGTTTTCTTTTTGTTGTCCTGGGTGTCAGAGTTTTTCTGTCTCCTGGAGACCTCTATGGTTGTCAGTGCCTCCTTGCCGTGAGCGCCACCCAGTGGTCAGCAGTTATAGCAACTGAGTAATTCTGCTACATAGAGGTGATCTGCTCATTGCCTCAATGTAGCAGAGGTGACCGAGCTGTGCCAGCTTCTAGTCTCCTATAAAGATTATTGAAGCATGGAAAAGTGTAAAAAATGTGTTTAAAAATATAAAACAATATTGTCAGGAGTGAAAACAAGGATATCGTCCAGGTATACAACCATAAAGCGCCCGATAAAATCAGAAAAATCAACATTCATGAAGTTCTGAAACACCGCAGGCTCGTTCATGAGACCGAAGGGCATGACCAAGTTTTCAAACAGACCCTCAGAGGTGAGAAATGCCGTTTTCCACTCATCACCTTCCCGAATGTGGATAAGGTTATATGCTCCCTGATATCAAGTTTGGAAAACCACTTAGCCCCAGACAATTGGTTATAAAGATCTGGAATGAGTGGGAGAGGGTAGGTATTTCTCACCGTAATTTTATTTAGTTCCCGGAAATCGACGCACGGGCGTAAACCACCATCTTTTTTCTTAACAAAAAAGAATCCAGCGGCCACAAGTGAGACAGAGGGATGGATGTGACCTTTGGTAGACTATCACAGATATAGTTTTTCATAGCGGTACGTTCCGGGCCAGAAAGATTGTACAAATGGGCTTTGGGCAATTTAGAACCAGGAATAAAATTAATCGTACAATGATAAGGACTATGTGGTGGCAAGACCTCAGCCTCATTTTTGGAGAACACATACCCAAACTCCTTCAGGTACTCTGGAATACCTTCCAGATTAATGGAAGATGCAAAAACAGTAGAAAGACAACCATTGGAGCAATTAGGACCCTTTTAACAATATCACGAGATCCCCAGTCTATAACAGGATTATGCCTCTATTACGAGGGGAACCCCAACACCAGTCCCGCAGGAAGATTATTCATAACATAGCATGAAATTTGTTCCTGATGTATGGAACCCACCTTGAGGAGGAACTCCTCAGAGACAAACTTAATAACATTTTGAGCCAAAGGTGTCTTATAAATGGCAATGATATGGATGGGATTCTCTAGCATAACTGTCCCTAACTTTAACTTGGACACCAGACTAGAGTCAATGAAGTTCATGGAAGAGCCACAGTTCACAAATGCTGAAGTGGATGCGTAACCACTTCCAAAACATAGTTCCACCTCTAACAAAATTTTTCAAAATGATGAAAATGGTACCTTAGAGTCTGGGTGACTTCCTTGACAATCTCCCAGACTCGGAAGCTTGTTAATCGATGGACAAGAGGGGCAGTCCTTCTTCCAATGTCCCGGATCTCCACAATAAAAACATAATTTCCCATCACATTGTCGCTTCCTCTCCTTCTCTTTTGAAGTTGGTGACACCAACCCCCATGGTCTCCGTAAATGGCATCACCTCAGACTTAGCAGGCAATACAGGAATGTCTCGCTGGATAACTCCTCTTTCTCGTAATCTACGGTCCATAAGAATGGCCAGGGTCATGGCCTTCTGCAGGGAACTGGGTAGCGGATGGAGGGCCAGAGCATCCTTGAGATGATCCGAAAGTCCTCTCCTGAACCTACATCTTAAAATCGAGTCATCCCAAGACACCTCAGTGGACCACCGTCTAAACTCAGAACAATACCGATCAGCAGTGAGTTTATTCTGGGATAGACACATGATCATATCTTCTGCCACCCTGACTTGGTCTGGTTCATCAAAAATAAGTCCTAAGGCCTCAAAGAAGCTATCCACAGACACAAAACAGCAGGTCAGGGTCCAAGCCAAGTCAAAACAAGGGAGTCCACAAACCAAAGGGGAACACACAGTCAGGACGAGAAGAGGGTACAAAAAACAGACACCGGTACAGTCAGCAAAAGCAGCAGGACAAATCAGGGCAAGCAGAGTCAGCTACACATGCCTTTGGCAGAAAGTATAACTGACACCAACTGCAGGATGCAGCGGAGATAAATAGAAAACCTGAAAGCAGAGTGAGGCTGTGAAAAGTTAACCCCTGACATGACCAGACCTGGAAAAGTGGAAGACAGGACTCAAAACCCTGTCTGGATCATGACAGCAAGTCTTATTGTTCTACCACCACAACCCCTTTGTATACCAGACCAATGCTCTTCCCCATAGCCTCCCTCTCAACATCATTGAAGGAAAGCTTAATCGTCTCCTCTCCAAATCACTCCTCACCACTTGTGCACTCCACCCCATCCCATCCCATCTCCTCCCCAACCTCACCACCACACTTATCCCATCCTTAACACATCTTTTCAACCTATCACTGACTTCTGGCATCTTCCCTTCTGCTTTCAAACACGTCACTATCACGCCTATCTCTAAAAAGCTATCCATGGACCCAACTGCTATTTTCAGCTATCGCCCCATATTGCTGATCCCACTCGCTTCCAAACTCCTGGAGCAGCACGTCCATGCTGAACTTTCCTCTTTCGTCTCATCTAACTTACTCTTTGGCAATCTACAATCTGGGTCCGTCCCCATCATTCCAATGAAACAGTCCTGACCAAAATTACTAATGAGCTACTTACAGCCAAAGCTAACAGACAATTCTCTATACTCCTCCTCTAGACCTGTCCTCTGCCTTTGACACAGTTGACCACTGCCTCCTACTACAGATCCTATCTTCCTTTGGCATCAAAGACATCGCCCTATCCTGGATCTTCACATACCTTTCCAACCATGCATTCAGTGTCTCCCACTCCCACATTACCTCCTCATTCCGCCCTCTCTCTCTGTTGGAGTCACTCATGGCTCTGTCCTAGGACCCCTGCTCTTCTCAATCTATACTCTTGGCCTGGGACAACTCATAAAGTACCATGGATTCCAGTACTACCTGTATGCTGATGACACTCAGATCTACCTCTCTGGCCCAGACATCACCTTTCGGCTGTCCAGAATCCCAGAGAGTCTATCAGCCATATCCTCCTTCTTCTTCTCTCGCTTCCTCAATCTCAATGTGAATAAATCTGAACTCATCATCTTTCCTTCATCTCACAGCTCTTCCTTACCTGATCTATCTATCACAATAAATTACATCACGCTTTCCCCCGTACCGGAAATTCGCTGCCTCGGAATAACCCTTGACTCTGCCCAGTTCTTCAAACCACAAATTCAAGCTCTTTCCACATCCTGTCTCCTCCAGATCAAAAATATTTCCTGAATCTGTCCTTTCCTCAACCCTCTACAAAAATGCTTGTGCATGCCCTCATCATCTCCTTCGTCGACTACTCCAACATTCGCTTCTGTGGCCTACCTGCTAACACTCTCGCACCTCTCCAGTACATCTTTAACTCTGCTGCCTGACTAATTCATCTCTCTGCTGTACTTCTCCACTTCTCCCCTCTGCAAATCTTTTCACTGGCTTCCAATTCCTCAGAGTAACCAGTTCAAATGTCATGTGTGCATCGCCACGAAGATCGTCGCGGTTGCACATTCTGACTTCTCACAGCTGAGTAGCTGTTTCTTGGTGTTTGGCAGTTAGGGAGTTAATTCTGTCTGTGCTCGGTTCTGGCACTGGGTGCAGTTTCTCCCAGCTGCAATTGATTATTTGTTGATTGGTTTCCTTTAAATCCCTGGTTGTCTGCTTTGGGAGTTGCCAGTGAAATCTCCATGCAGACCACAAATAGGATTGAACCTGTATAGACTCAAGTTGAGTTCTCCTTAGTTGATTTAGCTCACATTGCTTAGAGTTTTATATCCCAGACCATTTATGTTTCTTCTATGCTTGTGTGTGTATGCAAGTCTGTGTTTACTCCTGTCTTTCTTATATGTTTAAGTTTTGTATTTAGTTGATATCTGCCCATATCCCTGTGGTGGTATTCAGGGATTGATAGGAGACAGGATTAGGCTGGAGACTTGGACCTTTGAACCATTATCAGTACCTCCAAGGTGAGGGACTAGTTAGGACCCCAGTTTAGGGTCAGGTTAGACCCCGGTCCCCCTCTTTCCTGTTACAGCTTTACAAGTCCTCAAGATTAACCCGGAGTTCAACGGATATCGTGTCAGGTAAATCTATTCTATACTTACATGTTGAAGTTGCTAAACTGTATGTTGTTTAGAGTGTTGTCCCTGTAAGAATAGTTTACTGACATTGTTAACATCTCATTAGACAGCGTGACATCAAATTACTAATACTGACCTACAAAGCCATCCATAACCTGTCTCCTCCTGTGAATTAATCTCAAGATATCTTCCCTCACGTTATCTCCGGTCCTCCCAGGACCTCCTTCTCTCCTCCACACTTATTTGTTCCTTACCCTTTCACCTCCAAGACTTATTCCGTGTATCCCTATTATCTGGAATTCAGTGTCCCAAAACGTTCAGCTATCAACCACATTCGGCTCCTTCCGACTTAACTTGAAAACCCACCTGTCTACATTGCCAAAAGTACCAATACCTGATTTAAAAACAACAGTATCACTGTGCTTGATTGGCCAGCAAACTTGCCTGACCTTAACCCCATAGAGAATCTATGGGGTATTGTCAAGAGGAAGATGAGAGACACCAGACCCAACATTGCAGACAAGCTGAAGGCTGCTATTAAAGTAGCCTGGGCTTCCATAACACCTCAGCAGAACCATTGGCTGATCGCCTCCATGCCATGCCGCATTGATGCAGTAATTGATACAAAAGGTGCCCTGATCAAGTATTGTGTGCATATACTGAACATACTTTTCAGTAGGTTAACATTTCAGATTTTAAAATCATTTTTCAAGCTGGTGTTATAAAGTATTCTAATTTACTGTGATAATGACTTTGGGGTTTTCATTGGCTGTAAGCCATAATCATCAAATTAACAGAAATAGACACTTGAAATAGATCACTCTGTTTGTAATAATTCAATATAATATATAAGTTTCACTTTTTGCATTGAAGAACTGAAATAAATTAACTTTTTGATGATATTCTAATTTTGTGAGAAATACCTTTAAATAAACCAACAATTCTATAGTTTGGGTCTTTCCAGAAATGGCAATACCAAATATCTTATACATGATACCAAATATTTCGTCATGTGTTAATGGGTTAAAATGGCTGCCAGTAACTGCTGGTTAACATCAATTGATATGGTGAGGTGAATTTTACATTACTAACGTTATGCTAGACGTTCTCTGTGTTTTACACTCATTTTCTCAGGGAAGTTGGAGGCCTTACATTGTTTGAGATTTGTAGTGAAACAATTAGCTGTGACTAGAGTTGAGCAAAACAGGTCGGTCAGATTCATAGGTCGCCGACTTTCGCCAAAGTTGAGTTTCGCCGAGCGAAACCCGACCATAGTGTGAAGTCGGCCATGCGGTCGTCGACCCGAGCGCCAAAGTCGGTTTTCCCATAATGCTTGCAGGTGCCTTTTTTCAGCCAATGAGCAAGGAAGTACACAGTGGGCAATGAGATGACATGGTCAACGTCCACCACTATCTTAGACAAGGGCATTGCAGTGATTGGCTTGCTTTGGGAGGCATCATAGTGTCTATAAAAGCCCTGACCTTCGACCCCCATTTTACTTCTGCCGATCTTAACAATAGGGAGAGGTTGCTGACGCTGTTTATCAGTAGGCAGAGAGTTAGGGCTGGAAACAGAAGTTCTTATGTGCTTGTGCTAATAGCAATTTTGCTGTACAGTTAGTGTGCAGTGACAGGGGAGGATGTTCTTGTGTGCAGCAGCGCTGCTTATTAGGCTGCCTGCCAGTGACATGGGAGGATTTACTTGTGTGCAGCACATACTGCTTTTTACACAAAACTAATACTTTTATTCTTTTTTTCTGCACAGTTACCGACTGTTCATTTTTTCCCACACCGTATAGAGCTGTACGCTCCTCACACACTACTGTGTACCGACTGGTATCACGGACAAATACATGCTGACTATCTGTGTGACTCCGGAAATATATACGCAGATTTAAATTTTCCCATACACTTTATACACCTGGTATCGGTATCTTCTGATACAGTATCTTTTTTCTGCCTTTTGTATTCTGGTCAAATCCATACTGAGAGAGCGTCTGTGTATGACTCCAGAAATATATACAGACATTTACAATTACCCCTACACTGTAAACAGCTGTAAGCTTCTGATACAGTACCCTTTTTCTGCTTTTTATATTCTGTTCTAATCCATACTGAGTGAGCGTCTGTGTGTGTCTCCGGAAATGTATACGGAGATTTACAATTACCCCTACACTGTATACAGCTGTACGCTTCTGCTACAGTACCCTTTTTCTGCTTTTTATATTCTGTTCTAATCCAAACTGAGTGAGCGTCTGTGTGTGACTCCGGAAATATATACGGAGAATTCCAATCACCTCTACACTGTATACAGCTGTACGCTACTGATACAGTACCTTTTTTCTGCCTTTTTTATTACGGTCAAATCCATACTGAGAGAGCGTTTGTGTGTGACTCCAGAAATATATAGGGAGAATTAAATTTTACCCTATACTATATATATACCTGGTATCTTCTGATATAGTACCTTTTTTCTGCCTTTTGTAT
>VIAB01027840.1:16348-36858 GCA_009801035.1 Oophaga pumilio
CCCTATCGATGTTCTCCCTCACAGTTCATTCCCCTTTGAATATTAGGCCTGTAAACTGGACAGCTGGCCTGAATTGGCACGATATGACTTACAGGAGCTCGCTTGCCCTGCTGGTAGTGTGCTATCAGAAAGAGTCTTCAGTGCTACTCGATCAATCCTGACAGAAAGAAGGACCCGGCTGTTGACCCAAAATGTAGGTGATCTCACCTTCATTAAAATGAACCATGCTTGGGTTTCAAAGGATTTTGTACCACCTTCCCCTGAAGACACATAGGTTGCCAGCAAAATGGCTCGCTTTGTCCTCCTCTTCCTCCGACTTCCCCAATTCCTCCATTTGCAGCTGCTGAACGTCCAGCCTACACCTCAACATATGCCAGTTTTTCCACCTCCCTAACTGAGCTGTACCACCCCCAGGCACCTGGCGCACCCAGGCAAGTGCCGGGTCCCTGAGCAGGTGGGGGGCCCTGAGCAGGTGGGGGGCCCACTCACCGTCAGAGACACCGGCGTACTATGAGGGGCTCTGTGCCAGTGTCGGCGCCTACGAGTGTGCCCCCCCTGTTTGCTCAGGGCCCCAGCACTTGCAATACTTACCTATCCCTGCTCCACCGCTGTGACGTCTTCCACATTTCCTGACCGTGACATTCAGGTCAGAAAGCGCGATGACGTCACGTCTGTGCGCCCTCTGCCTGAACAATCACAGTGCAGAGAGCTCTAAGATGGCAATACTGAGGAGTCCAGAGTAGAGCAGTGCCCAGCGAGGAGAGGTATTTCATTTTATTTTAATGTTTGGAGCAATATATGGGGAGCATTATACACTGGATTATTATATAAGGGGCGCATCATAGATAAGGCCCATTATACACTGGAGCATTATATATGGGGCCCGTCATACACTTGAGCATCATAGATAAGGCCCATTTTACACTAGAGCATTATATATGGGGCACATCATACACTGGAGCATTATAAATGGGGACCATCATACACTGGAGCATCATATACGGGGCACATTATACACTGGAGCATCATATGGGGCCCATTATATATATGGAGCATTATATATGGGGACCATTGTATTTGGAGCATTATATGGGGCTCATCATATACTGGAGCATCATATATGGGGCCCATCATATACTAGAGCATCATATGGGGTTCATTATTTATGGGGCATCATATAGGGCCCTTTATATATGGAACATCATATGGAGCACATATGGGGCCTATTCTGTATGGAGCATTATATGGAGCCCATTCTGTATGGAGCAATATATGGGGCTCATTATTCTGTATGGCGCACTATGTGGTGTCCATAATACTGTATAGAGGACTCTACTGTCCGGTTTTTGAGCTATTGTAGAATTTACAATAGATATCACTCATGTAATGTAATAAGTGAAGTAACATTGTGCTATACATATATTTCTCTGCCGTATCGGAGCATCATGAATTATGGTATGTGTTAAAGGGGCCCACTGAGATTTTTAAGCCAAGGACCTAGGAAAACCTGGAGCCAGCCCTGCGCCCCCCCAACATAGCCAAATAACCCCCAGTTTTCAATGTGTTAATATTATTATAAAGTAAATTAAGGTTGACAAGCTTAAGTAATAAGAATTGATGCCGTTGGCATTGAAATGGGCACTATAGGTGTGTTGTTATTGTCCTCCACTCACTGGCGACTTTTATTCCCCAATGACTTGCATTGGGGTCGGGTCTCCGACTGTTGACGAAACCCTGCCGATAGTCGGCCGACTTCGTTCGACTCGACTTTTGGAAAAGTTGAGCCGACCGAAACCCGACTCGACCCTCCTGGAGGCAAAGTCGCTCATCTCTACATCTGGGCACTCCCAGCACACTGTCACATCCAGCTTTAAGCACCTCCTCTCACAGGAATATTCATCCTGTCTCCAACCTATATGTGCATCCAGATCTGATCTGTGCAGGGCTACTCACAAAATTCACAATTTTGGGTGTGTTCTTCACACTTGTTTGCTAGACCTGTACCTGTACCAAGCTGGCAGTCAGTCGAGATCCACAATTCACATGTGGCTCCCGAGCTAGAGGTTGGGTACACCTTCTTTAGAGTGTAAGCTCTTATAATCAATAGGATACTCTCTCTCCTATAAAGTACAGGCTGTTATGGTGAGCGGGGTCCTCGCTCTATCTCTTTCTTGTGGAGTGTAAGCTCTTATGAACAGCAGGGTTCTCTCTTTCTCTCCTCTTCCCCACTTGTATTTTAAAAGCAATTACAATCTTTCCATTATATGTGCACATTTATTCACCACAAATCAAATTTGAATTTCCAAACATTTGCTAATCTCTACTCGTGAGGTTTGGGTCGATGTCAAACTGCACAAAGCAGTGTACACACAGCAATACAGCTATCAGGCAGCCTAATAACCAGCGCTGCTGCACGCAAGAAAATCCTCCCCTGTCACTGCACACTAACTGTACAGCACAATTGCTATCAGCACAAGCACAGAAGAGCTTCTCTTTCCTGCCCTAACTCTCTCCCTACTGATAAACAGCGTCAGCAACCTCTCCCTACTGTTAATATCGGCAGAAGTAACATGGAGGTCGGCGGTGAGGGCTTTTATAGACACTATGACGTCCCCCAAAGCAAGCCAAACACTGCAATGCCCTTCTCTAAGATGGTGGTGGACGCTGCCCATGTCATTTCGTTGCCCACAGTATACGTCCTTGCTCATTGGCTGAAAAAAGGCGCCTGCAAACATTATGGGAAAACCGACTGGGGCGCTCGGGTCGACGACCACATGGCCGACTGCACGGTATGGTCGGGTTTCGGCCAGCGAAACCCGACTTTGGCGAAAGTCGGCGACTTTTGAATCTGACCGACCTGTTTCGCTCAACTCTAATGCTGACTATCTGTGTGTGACTTCGGAAATATATACGGAGATTTCAGTTTTTCGCTAGACTATATACACCTGGTAACTTCTGATACAGTACCATATATCTGCTGTTTGTATTACAATCAAATCCATACTGAGAGAGCGTCTGGGTGTGACTCCGGAAATAAATACGGAGATTTAAATTTTCCTCTACACCGTTTACAGCTGCTCCTCATACAGTATCGTATATCTGCTGGTATTACGGTCAAATCCATGCTGAGTGAGCGTCTGTGTGTGACCCCGGAAATAAATACGGATATTTAAATTTTCCCCTACACCGTATACAGCTGTATGCTCATCTTATAGTACCGCATATCTGCTGCTATTACGCTCAAATCCATACTAAGTGAGCGTCTGTGTCTGACTCCGGAAATATATACGGAGATTGAAATTTTCCCCTCCACCATATACAGCTGTCCGCTTCTGATACAGTACTGTATATCTGCTCTTTGTATTACGGTGAAATCCATACTGAGAAAGCATCTGTGTGTGACTCCGGAAATATATAGGGAGATTTAAATTATTCCCTTCACCATGTACAGCTGTACGCTCCTCATACAGTACCATATATCTGCTGGTATTTTTGGTACATTTTCCCAAACATGAGGAATTATGGTGGAAGAGGCCGCTTACGTGGGCAGGGGGGCCAGCCGGTACTGATGCTGGTGGTGGTGCATCTGCTGGTAGTGCCAAAAGCCCAATGTCTAAGGCAGGAGGTGTTGAGCCTGCGTCATCGTCTGGCTCCAGAAGGCCACACTTCAGATTACTCCCTGGATCTTTTTTCACATATCATGCCTAATTTATCAAGTGAAATCCTGAATTTCCCAGTCCAAGATGAATATGACATGTAGTGCACTGATGCACAGCCAGTGCTATATGATTCTGATGGTACATTCACCCAGAGCACTGCATTGCCCTAGCAGTCTACTGAGCCAGATTCTGACCCTGATGAGACTCAGGTGCCCCTTCCCGCATACTATACCACCTTACATGGTGACACAGAGGAAGGTGCAGATGAAATTGAAGAGGAGATGATGGATGACCCAGTTGTTGACCCGCATTGGCATCCATTGGGGGAAGAGGGTGCCGTTGGCAATAGCTCAGAAGAGGAGGAGGATCTGCAGCAGGCATTGACATCGCAGCTGCGGTTATCTGGCAAGCCCGTAGCAGTCCAAAAACGTGTTAAAAAAACGAAAAGGGTTGCAGGACAGCTTGGCCAGACAGTTAAATTAGCACAGCGCGCAAGCCCTGAAAAGTTTTCCCATAGTAGGAATAGTGCAGTGTGGCACTTTTTTGACCAAAATCCTATTGATGAGGCAAAGGTTATCTGTAAGAAGTGCAGGAGGACCTTTAGCCGAGGGAAAAAATCTCGGACATTTGAATACCAGTTGCATGCTTAGACATGTAAACACCATGCACTTGCAAGCGTGGACGGACTGCAAAACCTCACTGGCTTTGAATGCCTCCATTGCAAAACTGATCTCATTAGAGATGATGCCCTTTCGTTTGGTGGAAAGCGCAGCATTCCGAGAGCTCATGGCCTATGCTGTGCCACGCTATGACCTACCCAGTCGGCACTTCTTTTCTAGAAAAAACCATCCCTGCCATCCACCTGCATGTGAAAGAACGCATTGTCCATGCACTCAAACTATCAGTGAGTGGAAGATGCACCTCACAACAGATGCATGGGCCAGTAGGCATGGCCAGGGCCGTTACGTGTCAATCACTGCGCACTGGGTGAATGTGGTGGATGCAGGGTCCACAGGGGACAGCGGAGGTGGAACAGTGCTGCCTAGCCCACGGTATAGGCAACAGTTGGCTATAGGCGTTTGACCCTCCTCCTCCTCCAGAAGTGAAAGGTCGTCGACAGAGCGCAGTAACACGAGCACTCCATCCGCAGCTGCTAGTGTTGCATACGAGGTGTCCCACTGTTGATCAGCTAGTGGTAAGCGTCAGCAGGCTGTTTTAAAGATGATGTCTTTGGGCGACAACAGACACACCGCGGAGGTGCTGGCCGACTACTTGTAGCGAGAAACTGAGTCATGGCTGGGCAGTCTGCATCTTGAGCCAGGCAAGGTAGTCAGTGATAAGGGCCTTAATTTTGTGGTGGCCATAGCCATGGCAAAACTCAGACACATACCTTGCCTTGAAAAGGTGGTGCATTGCTTCATAAATAATTATCCGGAGTTACCAGCACTGCTCCATAAGGTCCTAAGACTGTGCTCGCACATCCGTCGCTTGCCCGTAGACTCCAGTCGCATGCAGAGGTTGAAGCGATCACTCCACCTCTCCAAGCACCGCCTAATCATAGACTTTTCAACAAGGTGTAACTCCACCATGCACATGGTTGAGAGGCTGAGCTAACAGAGGCAGGCAGTAATGCATTTGTGGGAGGATCCCCGGGCAGGCAGTTTGAGGGCAGACATGGATTTGTCGGGTTTGCAGTGGTCAAAGCTGAAAGACCTCTGTAAAGTCCTTCAGTGTTTTGAGGAATGCACACGGCTGGTAAGCGCAGACGACGCTATCATAAGCATGAGCATCCCACTTATGCGTCTGCTCATGCAATCTTTTACGCACATTAAGGATCAGGCATCTGCAGCAGTGGAGGAAAAGGAGGAGGAGGAAGGAAGCTTTCATGACAGTCAGGCATTGTCTGCTCAGGGAACTATCCTGGACGAGAGTGGAGGAAGAAGAGGAAGAGGAGGAAGATGAGGATGAGGGGGATGATTATTTTGGGGAGGATGATGCTTCTCAGGGGGGCAAGAGAAAATGTTGGCTTGCTAAGGTCAGGTACAGGGTTTGTGCGTGAATGGAGGGATGTGGATTCGGCAGAAAGTGCTCCTCCACCCACCACTGGCAGTGCATCATTGACACCTGGAACAATGGCCCACATGTGTGATTATGTCTTGCGGATCCTAAAACGGGACCCCCGCATTGCCAAAATTATGAAGTATGACGACTACTGGTAGGCCAGCAACCTCGATCCACGCTATAAAGGCAAATTACAGAACATCATGCCACAGGAGAACCTAGAGCTAATATTGGCAAACAAACAAGCAACTCTGGTAAACCGTTTGATAGAGGCATTCCCAGCACACAGCAGCGGTGCAGGTTCTACCATGAGCCATACTGGGCAACAAAAAAGAGTTGTTTGTGGTGCACACAGCCGAAGTGGCTTTGGAAACAAGGGTTTCATGACCATGTTGTGGTCTGATTTCTCAAGTAATGCTCACACGACTGGTAATACTGAATCGATTGCAACAGACAGGAGACAACAGTTTTCAACTATGGTTCAAAATTACCTCTCCTCTTCTATTGATGTTCTCCCTCACAGTTCATTCCCCTTTGACTACTGGGCCTGTAAACTGGACACCTGGCCTGAATTGGCACAATATGCCTTACAGGAGCTTGCTTGCCCTGCTGGTAGTGTGCTATCAGAAAGAGTCTTCAGTGCTGCTTGATCAATCCTGACAGAAAGAAGGACCCGGCTGTCGACCCAAAATGTAGGTGATCTCACCTTCATTAAAATAAACCATGCCTGGGTTTCAAAGGATTTTGTACCACCTTCCCCTGATGACACATAGGTTGCCAGCAAAATGGCTCGCTTTGTCTTCCTCTTCCTCCGACTTCTCCAATTCCTCCATTTGCAGCTGCTGAATGTCCAGCTAAACCTCAACAAATGCCACTTTTTCCACCTCCCTTACTGGGCTGTCCCGCCCCAGGGCCGGCGTCAGCATGTGGCGCACCTGGGCAAGTGCCGGGGCCCTGAGCAGGTTGGGAGGCCCACTCGCCGTCAGAGACACCGGCTTACTATGAGGGACCCTGTTCCAGTCCCTGGTGCCCACGAGTGTGCCCCCCGCTTGCTCAGGGCCCCAGCACTTGCAATACTTACCTATCCCTGCTCCTCCGCTGTGACGTCTTCCGCGTTTCCTGACAGTGACATTCAGGTCAGAGAGCGCGATGACGTCACGTCTGTGCACCCTCTGCCTGAACAATCACAGTGCAGAGAGCTGGAAGATGGCGATGCTGAGGAGTCCAGAGTAGAGCAGTGTCCAGAGAGGAGAGGTGTTTAATTTTTTTTAATGTTTGGAGCAATATATGGGGAGCATTATACACTGGAGAATTATATATGGGACCCATCATACACTTGAGCATCGCAGATAGGGCCCATTATACACTGGAACATTATATATGGGGCACATCATACACTAGAGCATTATAAATGGGGCCTATCATACACTGGAGCATCATATACGGGGCCCATTATACACTGGAGCATAATATGTTGCCCATTATATATATGGAGCATTATATATTGGGACCATTATATTTGGACAATTATATGGGGCTCATCATACACTGGAGCATCATAAATGGGGCCCATCATATACTAGAGCATCATATGGGGTTCATTTTTTATGGGGCATTATATAGGGCCCTTTATATATGGAGCATCATATAGAGCACATATGGGACCTATTCTGTATGGAGCATTATATGGAGCCCATTCTGTATGGAGCAATATATGGGGCTCATTATTCTGTATAGATAAATATATGGGGCTCATTATTCTGTATGGCGCACTATGTGGTGCCCATAATACTGTATGAAGGATTATATAGTGTCGGTTTTTTGAGCTCTCGTAGAATTTAAAATAGATATCACTCAAGTAATGTAAGAAGTGAAGTATTTGGCATTGTACTATACCTATATTTCTCTGTGGTATCTGAGCATCATGAATTGTGTTATGTGTTAAAATGGCCCACTGAGATTTTTTCTCCCGGGGCCCACGAAAACCTGGAGCCAGCCCTGCGCCCCCCCACAACTTTAGTCAAATAACCCCCAGTTTTCAATGCGTTACTATTATTATAAAGTAAATTAAGGTTGACAAGCTTAAGTAATAAGAATTGATGTCGTTGGCATCGAAATGGGCACTGTAGGTGTGTTTACTGTCCTCCACTCCCTGCCGAATTTTATTCCCCATTGACTTGCAATGGGGTCGGATTTTCGACTCGGACCCGACCATTTCCATTAGTCGGCCGACTTCGTTCGACTCGACTTTTGAGAAAGTCGGGTTGCACGAAACCTGACTCGACCCTAAAAAAAGCAAAATCGCTCATCTCTAGTCAGCATGTATTTGTCTGTGATACCAGCCGCTACACGGTAGTGTGTGAGGAGCGTACAGCTCTATGCGGTGTGGGAAAAAATGAACGCTCGGTAACTGTGCAGAAAAAAAGAATAAAAGTATTAGTGCTGTGTAAAAAGCAGTCTGCACAGCAGTGTACACACAGCAATACAGCTATCAGGCAGCCTAATAATCAGCGTTGCTGCACACAAGAAAATCCTCCCCTGTCACTGCACGCTAACTGTACAGCACAATTGCTATCAGCACAAGCACAGAAAAACTTCTTCTATCTTTACAGCCCTAAAGGGGCCTTTACACATAGCGATATCCCCAGCAATATCGCTAAAGCATCACAGATTTGGTGACGCAGCAGCGATATTGCTAGCGATATCGCTATGTGTGATACTTACCTTCGACCGGCTCCCCGCTGTCTGTCGCTGATCACGCGAGATCGTGCAGCTCCATTTTTCGTCGGGCACTTCCTGCTGGGCTTCCTGCTGTCGCCGACGAGCAACGCGTGGAAGCGGGCGCGAGGACGTCAGGATCGCCGCATCTGAAAGGTAACTAACGACCGCTGCTGCGTCGCTAAGTCGCTGTCTGATCTGCCTGTGTGGCAGCTCACTAGCGACCATTTAGCGATGCACCAGCGATCCTAACCGGGTCGTATCGTGGTCGCGATCGCTGGTGCATCGCTAAATGTAAAAGGCCCTCAACTCTCTCCCTACTGATAAACGGCAACCTCTCCCTACTGTGAAGATTGCCAGAAGTAAAATGGAGTTCGACGGTGAGGTCTTTTATAGACACTATGACGCCCCCCAAAGCAAGTCAATCACTGCAATGCCCTTCTCTGCGATGGTGGTTGACGCTGCACATGTCATCTTGTTGCCCACAGTGTACGTCCTTGCTCATTGGCTGTAACCTGAAAACCCACCTCTTCAGGAAAGCCTACAGCCTGCAATGACCCCGCTGCCTCCTCACCACTACCGGAGATATCGCCTCAACTAACACCAGAACTGCTGCAACCCCCCAAGCTGCTGTCTCCCTCCCCCATCCTGTAGAATGTAAGCCCGAAAGGGCAGGGTCCTCTCCCCTCTGTACCAATCTGTGATTGTTAGTTTGTTTACTGTAAGTGATATCTGTAATTTGTATGTAACCCCCTCGCATGTACAGCACAATGGAATCAATGGTGCTATATAAATAAATAATAATAATAATAATAATTGGCTGAAAAAAGGCACCAGCAATCATTCTGGGAAATACGTCTTTGGCGCTCGTTTCGACCTCACGCTATTTTCGGGTTTCGGTTGACGAAACTTGACTTTGGCTAAAGTTGGCGACTTTTGAATCTGACTGACCTATTTCGCTCAACTCTACTCAGAGGTATACTGTATCTCGGTCTTCTGGCGCCCTAGGCAAAAATTAAGTTTGGCGCTCACCCCAAGCACATATGCGATTTGCACAATTACAGTCACGTGCCGATGAGCTGCTCTCACTAATTCTTTCAATGGTCAGTGAAAAACTAAGAGAAGCTTGTTTTCACTTGACTGTAAGTATGAAAATCGCATAGATATGATTAAAGTGGCTGTGTGATGACTGCTGGAAACAACAACCAAAGCTGAATCCTGACAGCAAGTATATTAAATGCTGTTAAGTTTGGTGTGCTACAGGCCTTCATTTTATAATTAAAGGGCTCATCCACAATTCAGATAAAAATCTGCAGTGATTCAACGTGACTGCAGGCTGCTGAATTCTCACATCACATGCACTGCACACTTTTAGGATTCTTCCTTGCCGGTTTCAAGAGTGGACGATCATATTAGCACAAGTATGTGATTTGAATACTTCTGGCCATATCCCAACTACACTTGTCCGGCCTCGATCTATTCATTTTCATTGAGTGAGGCCACACATGCCTAGTTGGCATGTGGCTGCATTTATGCAAATCATCAGCACCAGAGAATTCTGACAGAGTGCAGTATACACAGTGAGAATTCAGAAGTCTGCAGTCGTATAGAATGCCTGCAGACTCATCACAAACTTGGATAACTGCCTTAATGCTTCTAACATAAATAAAAACATGAGAATTAACCAGCATCACAAAAAAATTTACATCCTATGGTGTCATTGTCTTTCTTTTCTTCTCCATTTTGTCCAGACTCAATGATGACTTCTCACAACCACAGCTTGTCTCTGCAGACTTCCATCTTCTCTGGTCTTCTGCAGAACATTTCCACACAATACCCCTAAAATAGCAGTGTCATTATAGTGCTGCTGATTAAAAAAAATATCCCTACACTGATCTTCTTAATAAATAACTTCACAAAATATGACCCCCACACAGTCCCTCTTATGGCACATGCCCTCATTCCTAAATGGGCCCCCATCTTCACACTGTCCTCTCACACTGTGTCTCCACCCACACTGCAATGTCTCTACTCTGTGTCCACTCACACTTTTCTCCCCCCATAATGTCTCCTCACATTATTCACCTCAATATTCTCCTTAGGCATTTCCCCTCTCTCCTCATACTGTCTCTTCTCACATCCCTCAGCTAAGCATACTGTCTCCTCATATATTTACCTCCTTACTATCCATATTACCTGCTCACATATTCCCACCAATTCCCCATACTGTGTCTGCACACAACCCATCACCCGCACTCCCTTTACTGTGTCTTCATACATTAATACTCATACTGTATCTGCATCCACCCTCCATGAACAATACTGTGTTCGCACCCATTTCCCCACTCATCACACTGTGTCTGCAGCCATCTCCGCACTCACCATACTGTGTCTGCATACATTCCCCTCATTTTTTGCTCTACATACTTTATTTACACTCATCCCCCACTCACCACATTGTGTCCACACCAATCCCCCCACTCACCATGCTGTATCTGCATACATTCCCCTTCTTCGCTCCCCATACTGCCTTTGCACCGACCCTCCCCATTCACCATACTGTGTCTGCACCCATCCTCATCATACATTTGCCCTTTCCTCCTCATAATGTGTCCAAACCTACCCCCCACTCATCATACTGTGTCTACACCCACTCCTCCACTCATCGTATTGTGTCTTCCCCCACTCACTATTGCTTTAACCACTTGAACACCTCTTCTACATGAGACAATAAGGAGATAAGATTTCATGAGCATTTTTACCAGTCAGTGTGTTTTCTTTTGTTGAGGGCTGTAAATCGGCTTTTGGAAGAGTGGCCTTATCTCATCTCCTACAGTGTCTAATGTCTAAAGTTAGATTAGGGAAAATTCTGTCAGAAATAAACCAGTGCTCAGGGTTTTAATATCAGCTTATCAATCATTCCTATTTTTTCCTCCTTTTGGCACTGCCATGGCATTCCTTCAGTCTGTCGATTCTATCTCATGACTGGAATCAAAAGAAGTCCCAAATTCCAGCTGTGCGAAAAGATGGATCATTCAAGTATGGAACTTCAGAGCCCAAGCCTTTGTACTCGATCCAGCTTCAATCACAATCTGCAAATTTGTGATTGTCCTTTTAAAGAATGCTCTTCAAAAAATTACTTGTTTTTTTAATTGTCATGAATGATAAAGAAATTTTACTCCACGCTTCTGCTGTGCATGGAATGAACTCAAGCTCAATGTTGTTTTGCTGAGTTAACCACTTGAAATGATTGATTAGTGATTAAATCTTCCCTGGATCTCAGGTTGTTTCTAGCTTGTGATGTTGTGGCCTGGTCTCGTAAACAGGGGATCTTGAGTTCAAATCTCGGCGGTGCCTTCTTTTCATCTCCTCAAAATGAAGTGTTCTATCTTAAAAAATGAGAATTCACTTGTGTGCAACATCAAATTTACCTTTACTACATCTGTACAATAGTGCAATTGTGAGATTAAGTATCTCTTCTGCCTAAGTGCTGAAAAGGAAGAAATATGGCTTTAAACATGACAAAGTAAAAGCAATGGATTTTAATTTAACATTTTGAAATGCCTCCTCTTTACGCATCTGATTCTATAAGCAGGCTTTCCAATGCATCACACCTTTTTATCCTTTAACTTAGTTGGTCAAAGGGACTGTTTAGTAAACAGAAAATCTTGATTTCGAATGTCAGCTGTGCCTTCCTTTCTTCATCTCAGTTTGGGGCTTTTTAGTCAAGAAAGAGGACTTTAACTTTACTTTGACATCAAGCATGTCTTTCCCACAGCCCTAATATAGTGCAATTGAGAGAAAAAAAAATCTGCATTGTCGAAACGCTTAAAACCTCTTTAAATGTCATCATTTTCTTTAGAAAATATAGGATGGCATCAAGCTTTGCCAATAAAACCAGTGGGCTTATGCATCTGACTCTGCAAAGTTTGATAGCAGCTTGCTTAAACAGGAGAATAATAATCTTCCTATCCACCGCTTGGGCTAAAAATGAAAATAAGTCAACGTGAAAGAAGCAGATTAATTTGATGAGGATTGGATTTGAATCCATGCATGCAAAGCACAATGGATTAGCAGTCCAACACCTTAACCACTCGGCCACCTCTTCAGGAACTCCAGTTGTGTTCAGATCCATAGTTTAAAACCTTCTCCATCCGCTTGACCATTTTTCCCCATGCACAGCTGCTGTCTCCCTATTGAAGTGTAACCCGTCCCTACTGTAGATCCTGTAGAGATTTCAGCCCATTCTTCATGAACCCAAACACTTCCTTCCTGCACCAATTTCTATCTCCCCAAGCTACCGCTAGCTTTCTAGTGACGCTGATAGCTCCAGTAGTATTTCTAAAAACACCACCTTGGAAGTCCTTGCCTTCAGCTTCTCTCCTAGTTCCCTGTAATAATTTTTAAGGACCTTCCAGCTCCCTCTAACTTTGTCATTTGAACCGATGTGTACCGATGTGTACCATAATTGCTGGGTTTTTACCAGCCCCTCCCAGCAATCTGTCTATCTGATCCACAATATGTCGAATCCAAGCACCAGGCAGACAACACACTGTTTGGCATTCACAGTCTCAGCGGCAGATGACCCTGTGTGTCCACCTAATTATAGAGTCCCTTACAACCAACATTTGTCTGGCCTTTGCTGTGCTCCTATGTCCCTTCTTCCTACAACAATTGTTTTTCTTGTTGCAAGGAGCAATGATCTGCTGTAGTAATCCCAGTCCTGGGCTTGCATTCCTAACATCAGCCAAACAGGCATATTTACTAGGTTGTCCAAGATCAGGACAGAGCTCCCTGGCACTTTTCTTCATACCCCTATTTCTTTTTGAAACATTTTCCCAGCTACATACATCTCTGTCCTGATCTTCCCCACCTCCACCCTCCTCCATATGCATATATGTTATACATCGCAGGAGCTTATTGTCATGACACAGCTGTCGGGAGACCAAGGACTCTTTCCATGTCTAGGGGGCGCCCTCGCTCGCATTACTCCCCTGGATACTTCTGAAGGAGAAGATGTCAGGGCCTCCACACTTGCCTTATCTGTTGAGTTAGCCCTCCGTCTTTTCTCTTTCCCCACCCAGGGAAGAGGGTTGCTACTGTGTACCATAATACACCAACCCGACATACAAGGCAACACAAACAAGGATTAACAGAAAACTCCAGCCATAAAAAATATTCATTCATATATAACAGAGGAATTTTCCAGGGCGTGGAGGTAGGAGAATAAATCAAAATAGAAGAGGATAGGGAATTACCACACATACAACCCATGCAACTGCCACAGATAATTTCTCCAACACTCCTTCTCATAATAACTCCTCTCCCTCCATTAGCCATGCAGCAAATGCTAGCTCTGACAAGGATTTGTAACAGAGCCCAGATTATAAATAGGGAAAGATGTGGATAACCAAGCTCAGCTGTGAGAGGGAGTTGTGAAATGTATGTACTTATTACATTACATAAAGTTATTACTTTTATGGTAAGTAATTTATTTTTTGCACCTGATTATGTGTACTCTCTTTTATTACATCCCTGTGAAGATTACTGATCACTTTTAGAGCACTAAAACTGAGAAAATGAGATATTATAGGCATTTTTCTAGCTTGCGCCTGATGAATATTGCACCTGAACTCGTTAGTGAAGACATAGGTCCTGACGGAGAGTTAAACTATTATATTGTGTTTAACTATGTACTTCCCTGCAGCCCTGTACTAAAGGGCAGCCCTCTCTCCACTCAGCAGCCCTCGCTTAGAGTATATGGCACTTGTAGTCCTCCAACCAGCAAACACAGTTGTAGTTAATAGAAACTACTAGAAGCTTTTAACTCAGACAGTTGACCACATGCACAAATCACAAGATCCCTGTTTCTTAAGTTTGTTGTTTTTTACTCAACAAAATTAAACTGAGACGCAAACACAGATAATTCCCCAAATCAATACAACTATTATACACTTAAAACAACTATAATATTGTGCTTAATTAAGTGGTCCTGTACTTAAAGGCAGTCCTCTCTACGCTCAGCAGCCCTTGTTTGGACTATTTGACATTTTTTAGTCCTCCAACCAGCAAGCACAGTAAATAGCAATACTTACTGTGTCAGGAGATTATAATTCAGACATGATACCTTTATTTGCTTGGTTTAAACATGCATTTTTGTGATTATTGTTTCTATCTAGATCTTTATTTTTATTTTAGCATTTTTTTTTATCTATGATAGTCTTGCAAGTATAGGTTTGCATACTATCTATGAGAGGAGGTTTTAATTTCCTTATTCAATCACCGACAGCCATGAATATAGCCCCATATAGATAATAACTGCACCGTGAAGTCTGAAGCCTGGAAACGTAATAGAACTTTCCAGTCTCCTTTGCATCCTTGTATACTGTATTAATACCCTCTTTTTTCACTTTCCAAATATATTATATAAAATTGCATTCTTGCAAGTCAAACTTTAAGAAGTAGTATTCTCAGTTGTACTGTTTATTTCCTTGCTTCTGTTCATTCTCTGTTCTATTCCTGACAAGAGTAAAAGCAATTTGTATAAGCTGCTGCTAAGTGACCAGAGGATCACTACAACGAGAATAAGAAGGAACATTCAGCTATGGGGAGAGTTTATGCAGTATGCACCAGCACTCAGCTCATTAGATGAGAATGCAGATTGATACACAGTTTGAACGCCTTGTTGTGTCATACTTTGTAAGTTAATGTAACAATTCTTCAAAGGATAGATCGAAATGCATGTACATATTAAATATTGGTAAACTTTCACATATACTGGTGGGGCATCCGATTTAAGAAATGTCTAAAAATTATTTAAAGGAATACAGTAAAGCAACATAAACTATATAATCAGCTTCTTTAGGATAGCTAAAAAAAAAGTGTGTTTTTCTTTGAACATACTCCGGTTACATTTCTTTAAATTGCAATTCCTTTATTTCATGAGCTAGGCAACGTTGTTGCTTACATAATACCTTTATTAATACATTTAGTGATGTAAGTCTATTTGACTAATTGCTCCCAGTCTCACCTGTCACTCAGGCGTAATGCAACCTGCCACTCAAACACCTAACAATTCATTCATATTTAATTCTAATTACTGATGGGAAATATTAGTTAATCATTCCTTCCTACGTTAAATCAATATTTCATTATTACAGTAATGGATTGCAAGTTTTGCATATCTCTATGTACAATTAGTGTTCACATTTGATTTATACACAGCCCCCCACATTAGAGTTTCACATGTTTAATCAACCTCTTAACAGTATTTTACTATCCAAATCATTGGCATTTTAGAATTATTGGCGTTTCATATTTATTTCCAGTAAACATTAAGAAATCCATGTGCAGGACATAGAGTGATGTGTTCAATAATTATGTAATTTATGCAGTGTGTTTTAAGCCAATTAGCTATAATGAGCATTGCAATTACTGACTGATTGGCAATTTAGTATTCTGCTTGATTGAGAGCTGAAGGATATACAACATTATAAACACGCAGCAAGAAAAACAGAAAAAACAACATTGTAATTATATGAAAGTATTAAAGATTAATAATTACAGCAAAGAAGTGAAGTGTCTTGACATATTGCAAATGCAAGAAGTTAGATCTTGGCTTTTGCATAAGATACTTGTAAGTAAGTAACCCCTTACTGTAAATGACTGGAAGGATGTGCGCAAAATGATTACACCAAAAATCAAGGAACACAGGAATGAAACCAGAATTTTCCAGGAATCATCCAGAATACTGTTGTCTCCACAATATTGATGAGAGAATCTATGGGAGTTTGAGTTTGTCGTGTTTGGGTTTAGTCCTAAGTTTGGAGCAGTTACCAGAACTGTATCCAAACTAGAACTCAAACTCCATAGAAATAAATAGGACCCAAACTTTGGAGCTGTAAAAAATCTTTATCTCTGTCTCCTTCCTGAACTCCTGAACTGTAAAATAGACTTCCAGGAAGAGTCCATGTTCGGAGTTCTACTTTACACTTCAGGTTCACTCATCTCTACTCAACAAAGTTTAGAATGAGTAATTGTTGCACACTGTGCAGTAATCTGATGTAGGAAAAGCTAACTGTCCCCCTGTATTTTATGTTCTTCATCTAGGCAATTAGGGGTTGAGAGCGGCAAATGACAATCTTGTTGGCTGCTTGAAACAACACCAAGTATAAGGCCAAAGCGTTCATCTGCATAGAAATACATGCAGCAGATCCCAAGTGCCGGCGGCAGTGCCAGGTATTGAGGTGCGAGACTCGTTCAAGTTTCTCGCAAGTGTGACCCCGATCTAACACTGATTTCTGCTCTTTGCTATAATCTGGGCTATAATTATTACTACAATATAACTAATCAATAAAAAATAAGTGATGAGAAGGTAAACAAAAACTAAAACAAGCCTTTGGTTTTGTAATTTACATAGTAAATTGCAGCTGTTGTCTACAATATGTGAAATTCAACTAGGGCCGGACTGGCCATCTGGCAATTCTGGCAAATGTCAGAAGGGTCTGTCTGGTCAGGGACTGCCTTGTCTGCTACATTGTTAACAGAATATTTGTTCTTAAGACACCCATACTGTTAAGAGTTGTGACGGAGCACAAAGTCGCTTACTCCGTCACTTACCCCAGCAGGTATCATTAGAAATATTGGTCTTTTAGAAAATCTTCCTTTCCTCCATCCAGGGTAATATTACTAATATACAGTTAGGTCCATAAATATTTGGACAGAGACAACATTTATCTAATTTTGGTTCTAGACATTACCACAATGAATTTGAAACAAAACAAATCAGATGCAGTTGAAGTTCAGACTTTCAGCTTTCATTTGAGGGCATCCACATTATAATTGGATGAAGGGTTTAGGAGTTTCAGCTCCTTAACATGTGCAACCCTGTTTTTAAAGGGACCAAAAGTAATTGGACAGATTAAATAATTGTAAATAAAATGTTCATTTTTAGTACTTGGTTGAAAACCCTTTGTTAGCAATGACTGCCTGAAGTCTTGAACTCATGGACATCACCAGACACTGTGTTTCCTTCTTTTTGACGCTCTGCCAGGCCTTCACCGCGGTGGTTTTCAGTTGTTGTTTGTTTGTGGGCCTTTAAGTCTGAAGTTTAGTCTTTAACAAGTGAAATGCATGTTCAATTGGGTTGAGATCAGGTGACTGACTTGGCCATTCAAGAATATTCCACTTCTTTGCTTTAATAAACTCCTGGGTTGCTTTGGCTTTATGTTTTGGGTCATTGTCCATCTGTAGTATGAAACAACGACCAATCAGTTTGGCTGCATTTGGCTGGATCTGAGCACACAGTATGGCTCTGAATACCTCAGAATTCATTTGGCTGCTTCTGTCCTGTGTCACATCATCAATAAACACTAGTGACCCAGTGCCACTGGCAGCCATGCATGCCCAAGCCATCACACTGCCTCCGCCGTGTTTTACAGATGATGTGGTATGCTTTGGATCATGAGCTGTACCACGCCTTCGCCATACTTTTCTCTTTCCATCTTTCTGGTAGAGGTTGATCTTGGCTTCATCTGTCCAAAGAATGTTCTTCCAGAACTGTGCTGCATTTTTAGATGTTTTTTAGCAAAGTCCACTCTAGCCTTTTTATTCTTGATGCTTATGAGTGGCTTGCACCGTGCAGTGAACCCTCTGTATTTACTTTCATGCAGTCTTCTCTTTATGGTAGATTTGGATATTGATACGCCTACCTCCTGGAGAGTGTTGTTCACTTGGTTGGCTGTTGTGAAGGGGTTTCTCTTCACCATGGAGAGTATTCTGCGATCATCCACCACTGTTGTCTTCCGTGGGCGCCCAGGTCTTTTTGCATTGATGAGTTCACCAGTGCTTTCTTTCTTTCTCAGGATGTACCAAACTGTAGGTTTTGCCACTCCTAATGTTGTAGCAATTTCTCGGATGGGTTTTTTCTGTTTTTGCAGCTTAAGGATGGCTTGTTTCACCTGCATGGAGAGCTCCTTTGACCACATGTTTCCTTCACAGCTAAACCTTCCAAATGCAAACACCACACCTCAAATCAACACCAGCCCTTTTATCTGCTTAATTGAGAATGATATAATGAAGGGATTGCCCACACCTGTCCATGAAATAGCCTTGGAGTCAATTGTCCAATTACTTTTGGTCCCTTTAAAAACAGGATTGCACATGTTAAGGAGCTGAAACTCCTAAACCCTTCATCCAATTATAATGTGGATGCCCTCAAATGAAAGCTGAAAGTCTGAACTTCAACTGCATCTGATTTGTTTTTTTTAAATTCATTGTGGTAATGTCTAGAACCAAAATTAGATAAATGTTGTCTCTGTCCAAATATTTATGGACCTAACTGTATCCAATCTGGTTCATGGGGACAGGGACAACATGAGCCTGTGTAATTTCAAATGCCAGGGCTGAATTTCAACCCCAGTCCGTACCTGAATGCAACTAAGAAACACTAAGATAATGAATGAACAACCATAGGGAGAAACATCAAAATAGATTTTTACGACAAAGTGTATCCTGACATCTTTTATTTCAAATATATTGGGACATTTGACACAGTAATTGTAACCCCCATTGAACTCAACTCTGTAGATTGAACCATTTGTTTGAATCATTCATACTCAGATGATTTGAAATATGAACAAGTTTTCATGGATGCATACCAACTCTTTTGTTCTTTCATTCCACATGTACACAATACAACGTCCAAAGTCAACCATCTAATATTATAAATTAAAAAATAATAGCTGGACTTTACTTTGAATTAATATTTTTAATTTTAATCATCATCATCTTTTGAATAGTCTTTTCTAGCAAGGAATCTATCAATAGCATATTAAATCACCTTTGCTATTGCCTACAACTATAAGTCCATACTGTATGTACAGTACAATAACTGTGTATAAAAAAGCACAGCAGTACTCTGTGAATGCCAAGACATATATTGTCAGTAGAAATAACAATATCCAACTGCATTGTCACTCAGCAAGATGTACTTACAAAAAATCAAAGGTTCTTAGCTTATAAATTGGCCAATTCATGTGTGCCCATCAACCACGGCAAGGTGACAGTTCTCTGATGGGTCCTATCATAACCCTTCCCTATCCTACTGTACATGTCACTTTCGGGTTTAAAAGCCTACAATAATGGACAAACATGTCTCTCCTGGGCTGTAATACAATAAGTATAAATCAAATGCCGCACAGAAACAATGCAATAGGTAAGACAAGTGACGTGGAGCAGAACTGTCATTATGGGAGATAGAGATGAACATAAATATTGGAACAGTTAATAGATAAGGAGTGTGAAAGTTTTATTGTCCTCTGATTGGGGTCTGGTATTATTGTGTTGACCTCAGAAGGTCTGAGCAGCACATTCCTTAATTGATGTAAAAACACATAAATCCATGGGATATATTCATTCCAGCACTGAGTGTATCAAAGGTCATCATAAGTTTATATTCCCAAACTTTTCTATCTCTCTCAGATTTAAAGTTAGATTTTAATACAAGTAATTTCATGTCCATCATACTATGACCGGGGATACAAAAGTGTTCATCTCTATCTCCCATAATGACAGTTCTGCTTCACGTCACTTGTCTTACCTATTGCATTGTTTCTGTGCTGTGTTGTGTATAAATATGTGATTCGTCAGATTTTGTTTTTAGTCTTTCCCTGATGAAGAGACCTGAGTAGTCTCGAAAGCTTGCAATTTGTTACCATCTTTTCAGTTAGCCATTAATAAGGGATCAACCACTGAGGACTCTCAATTCTAAATATTTTTTTAAGTAACTATTGAAATTCGAAGCCCATACAATACTGAAACATCTACTAAATTAGATGGACAAGGACAAAGCTTTTCTATATAACTTGAGCAATGAAGCATTCTAAGTCCATGCAATAGTAACACAGCTGCTAAATTATTGGTCACAAGAGAAAATAGATCAGGAGCATATAAATAAAATAAATTTTATTACAAAAAAACAAAGTCAAGCAAAAAAATAATTCCTAAAAAACATGGAAAACAGAGGGGAAAGTGTTATGAATGTGCTAAAAATGGTTTCTGAGCAGAGGCTCC
>VIAB01027843.1:2570-15160 GCA_009801035.1 Oophaga pumilio
CCTTTATGGGTAGGGGCCCTAGGCATCAGCCTTGTTTGCCTACCCCAAACGCCGGCCCTGATCCCACTCACACATGCCAGAACAACAGTGAAGAGAGTCGTTATAAAATAGCAGATAGGCCTGTCCCACTCTCCTTTGTTTGGGGAGTGGGACATGCAAGAGCAATTGTGATAAAGTGGTACAGGAGAAGACAGCTTTTAGATGAGAGGATGTGAGCGGGCAAGCAAAATAATTTTATGGGGTGAGGACACAGAAGAGAGCAACGTAGCTAAGGTGGGGGTAGAGCCGCTTTGGGTGGGGTAGCCATGGGAGTGGAGCTGGGGTGAGTGTAGAAGACATTAAAGGCCCCAAACACATTAGATACAACTGAACCTGCCGAGTTTGGCTGACCATCTCATGTGTATTGGGGCCCTCTGATTAATGATGTGGAGAGACATAAGGATGGAATTTAATTTCCAGATCCTTTCGTTTGGTGATCAGATAAGTCACTACCAGATCATTTGGGCAGGGTCTTGCACATCTCAACCCAGGAATGCCCAGCTATGCAAAGTATGATGGATTCCTGCTAGTGACAATTACATAGCTGGGCTGCTCTAGCAGTACAGGAGAGGATCTCTATTGCTGGTGATATTATTGCAGCATATACTGAGAGCCCTTTGTCTTCAGATGTAGCCTCCTGGCTCCACAACACGATCATGTTGGAGTGCAAAGACTGCTGCTTGAAAGCAGCAAACTCAGTGCAGGGGGGACCGGTGTCCCATGCCTCTCGCCCAAGAATCCCTGAAACCTCAAGACCCTATAGCAGCTATTATATTATAGCTGTAGTTCAGCACTGAGATTTCTTACAGCAGCAGAATTTACCATTTAGACATCTTTGACTTCTCTGTTTTCTCACAACTTCCCTATTATTTCCCAACCTACACAAGCTTATCACTGAAATTGAGGTAAAACAATTGTAATTACTCATCAGAGTTGACAACACTCCAGATGTAAAGAAAAATAAAGCAGGCACACATAATAATTATGTTAATGCATGACGTAAATCATATATTGTTAATGTTTCAAAAGATGAGCTAATATTATTCAACACTAAGGACACATTTACTCGTGGCGACCGCTGCTGCTAAATGATGGCCTGTTTAGATAAGCTGTATCAAAGAAAAGAGGGAGACACAAAAGCGCAAATAGGGTGTTATCAAACGTTACACAACGGTGCCCACCAAGAGAACTACTCACCTGGTGAGAGTGAAGGAAGGACATATATTAATGGCGGCTACTGCAGATCCACAGGTCAGTGCAAGACCAGATTAAGACATACACTTAGGTAGGAAAAAAGGATCATCCCCGCGCTGCCGCAAGAAGAATTCCAAAAATTGTAGAGGCGGTCACCTGTACCCTGAAACGCGTAGAATAAACCACGTTGAAGCCTCTACAATTTTTGGAATTCTTCTTGCGGCAGCGCGGGGATGTTCCTTTTTTCCTACCTAAGTATAGATAAGCTGTATAACATTCTACAGAATGGTGGTGATTATGCTGGTGTCTCTGCAGTGAGAGAGAGACTGCAGGCAGAGACACGGGCCCTACAAGTGTTTTATAGTCTGGGAACATTTCTGTGATTTCTAAAACTGAAAAAAAGCTTTTAAAACACTTTGTAAGGCTTACATTTCTAAGTCATACAGTGTTATGTGGTCTGGAAGCATTCCTGTGATGTATAAAACTGAGAAAAAGATTTTGCAAATTTTGAAGGCTTCTGTTTCTCAGCCATACAGTGTTACATAGTCTGTGCACATTTCTGTGATCTCTAAAACTGAAAAAAAAGCTTTTAAAATTTTTGTAGGGTTCCATTTCTCAGCCATACAGTATTACATGGGCTGGCTACATTTATGTGATCTGTAAAATTGAAAAAAGCATTGAAACATTATTCTGGATTGAATTGATTATCAGCCATACACTTTTGCGTTCTTTCTGTTAATTGTGGTGGAGTAAACTCCCCAAAACCACTTTGATTGCTGCAGGTGGCTAATTTTCTTCTTTTATTAAAAAGAAATTTTGTTTCAAGAGACCTAACAATTACAAAATTGGTAAGGCTTGTGTTAAGAGACAGGAAAGTGAAAGTGCTGATGATGGTGCATGCAGATGCCGAGTACGTTAGGCAGGTGCGACTACATCTGTTCCTGGAGCACAAGAAACACACCCATCCATGACACATAGGTTTCTGTCCCACTTTGCAGGCAGGCACAGTACACCACTTCTGAAGCCAGAGCAGTGCTAAAAGATGGTCGGTTGAATAGCAGATAATGCTTCCAGCAGGCTTGGGAGCACCACCTAGTCTTCCACATGGTCCAGTCTCACCAGTTTAAAGCCTAACCATGATCCTCCTTCCTCCCACAATCTTGAGTCCTATGAGACTAGTGATCCCACACTAGGACACCCGAGGACTTCTTTACAATATAATTTCTTGATTGTGTCCTCTCAATCTGCATGCTCCAAGAGGGACAGGAGGACAAGCCATTTAGTGATGCACAAACTTTAGAGCAGCCACAGCCACTAGAACATGATGATGGTGAATGGCAAATTTGGGATAAGGAGGAAGACACAGCTGCTGCTAAGTTTTGTTGTTAAGTCACAAAATCAGGAGGACCAGGGTGTGGTGGTGGAAGAAAAGGTGGTAGATGATGAAGTCACCGACCCATCCTGGGAAGCTGGCATGGAAGGTGTGATGCCATTTGGGGAAGCGAGATCCTAGAGTGGACAATCTGGACCGTGGAACAAACCTACCCCTGGGCGAGCTGACCTAGTGGAGACCGACTCCTATACAGTGACCGTCAGTGGCAAAACCTGAGGTCACTGGACCACAGAGGCCGATACCAAGAGGGGCGGCTCAGTAGAGAGTGGGTCAAGGAATAGAGGGAAATAGCAGGAGGACAGAGGATACAGTAGAACAGGAACCAGGATAAGGAACCAGGAGCAGCGGACATGGGAGACTGATGACAGGACGGAAATATGGGAGAGCAGCAGCAGGTGATAACTGCGGAGAGAGAGAGAGTGTTAGAGGGAAGAGGAGTATGGGACCAGGACAGGGTACAAAGATATGAACTTGCAGGGTACTGGTGCGGCGGCGCACGAGGTACGAGCGAGCAGCGCAGCGTACAAGGCAGAGTACCGGGCAGAGGACAAGACCACGTACTGGGCATTAGCATATAGCGCACGGGGCATGAGGAAGCAAGTACAGGCCTCTGACACTAGCTGGAGGCTATATGACTACCAGGCACTTCTGCTAAAAGAAGGGAGCCTGAAATACTGCATGCCTTACCCAGATTGGCTGTAGGGGATTTCCGGATCCGGGCATCCGAGGGCAAAAGAAGCTGCAGAGGTGAACGCGCACCCTCTAAGGACCCGAGGGTGCATGCGCAGACGCCAGAATCCTCCTGCACAGTGCGGGACCGGAAGCCGGGGAGGAGTAGATCGGGGACCTGGAAGCAGAGCCGGAAGCGCGACCACCCGGGAGAGCGGACACAGCAGCGGTAACAGTACCCCCCTCCTTACAATCCCTCCCACTCAGACTGGAGAAAAACTTGTTACGAACACGAGGAGCATTGATGTTCTCTAATGGTTCCCATCATCTCTCCTCAGGAACAACACCCTTCCAGTCAATCAAAAAAAATCTTTTTCATAGCTAAAATATTTCTCACCTCAAATATGTTATCGGCACTAACAGGTTGAGGAGAAGCACGAGTTGAAGGATGGAAGCAGTTAAAGGTAGCAGGTTTGAGCAACGACACATGGAAAGTGTTGGGAATACGGAGCGAAGCAGGCAATTTCAGCTTATAGGCAACATCGTTGACTCGAATCAGAATCTCGAAGTGGCCAATGTAGCGGGGACCTAATTTATAATCTCTCTTGAGTCTGATGTACCTTGAGGAAAGCCACACCTTGTCGCCGGGGTTGAAAGAAGGAGAATCTAGGTGTCTCTTGACGGCATGTCTTTTCATTCTTCCACGCGCCTTATTGAGTGCCTCTTTAACATTCCTCCAGATCGTGGAAAATCTCAGAGTCAGAGAGTCAGCCGCTGGTACCCCTGAAGCTGGTGATACGGGAAGAGGCATACCCGGATGTTGTCCAAAGACGATGAAGTAAGGGGTTTTGGCAGAGGACTCACTGGAATGATTATTGTAAGCAAACTCAGCCCAAGGGAGCAGACTGACCCAATCATCTTGATGTGACCATTGATGAAGTGTCGTAGATAGGTGGCCAGGATCTGATTAGTCCGCTCTACCTGACCATTGGTTTGAGGGTGGTAGACTGAGAAGTCCAGAGTCACCTTCAAGAGTTAGAACAGAGCCCTCCAAAAATGAGACGTAAATTGAACCCCTATGTCGGATACGATGTGCTGCGGGAACCCGTGGAGTCTGAAGAAGTTCTCAGTAAAGATCCTCGCCAATTCAGGAGCTGAGGGTAGCCCGGGCAGGGGAACAAAATGAGCCATTTTGGAGAACCAATCCACTACCACAAGGATGACAGTACAGCCAGAGGAACTTGGTAGGTCGGTAATGAAGTCTATGGCAATATGCTGCCACAGAGCTGACGGAACTGGGAGAGGAAGCAGGGTTCCATTAGGTAAATTCCTTGACATCTAGACACAGAGTGGGCCACCAATAGTAGCAAGTGATGAGAAGGAAAGTCTTCTTAATTCCGGCGTGGCTGGCAATTTTGGACGAATGTCCCCAGAATAACACCCTCTTTCCGTCGCCCTCCGTCACAAAGATTTTGCCCGGTGGTGGATAGGTCATCTTTAAAGGAGCGACAATAATGATCTTGGAAGGATCCATGATATGCACCGGTTCCTCCTCTATGTCCCTAGACTGAAATGACCTAGACAGTGCGTCTGCTTTAACATTCCTGTTGCTCGGTCGGAAGCGTAGTTCAAAATCAAAATGGGTGAAAAACAGGGACCATCTGGCCTGGTGAGGGTTAAATCTTTGTGCGGATCGGAGATAGGCCAGATTCTTGTGGTCGGTGAAAATCACAAACGGATGCACGGCCCCTTCAAGAAGATACCTCCACTCTTCTAGGGCCAGTTTTATGGCCAACAATTCCCGATCTCCTATGATATAATTGCGTTCAGATGCAGAAAACGCCTTAGAGAAGAAGCCACAAGGAAACATCCGGCCCTTAGAGGTCCTTTGAGAGAGCACCACTCCGACACCCGTGGAAGAGGCATCCACCTCTAGAATGAAAGGCTTGTTAGCTTGAGGATGGTGTAATACTGGAGCAGTGGAGAAGGACTGTTTCAGAAGTAAGAAGGCATCCTCTGCTTCCGGAGTCCATGTCTTAGTACCAACACCCTTATGCGTGAGGGACGAGAGAGGCTGAATCACAGAGGAGAAATGAGGTATGAACTGCCTCTAATAATTGGCGAATCCAAGAAACCGTTGGATGGCCCTAACCCTGCAATGTCGCGGCCAGTTGAGAATGGCAGGCAGTCACCTTTTCGGGATCCATCCTGAAGCCTGAATCCGAGATAATGTATCCCAGAAAAGGTAAAGAAGTTTGCTCAAAGAGACATTTCTCAAGCATGGCATAAAGGCGATTCTCTCTCAGACGCTGCAGGACCAGACGAACACTTCTTCTGTGGGTCGGTAGATCAGCCGAAAAGATTAGGATGTCATCCAGGTACACCACTACACAGAAGTATAGAAGGTCTTGGAAAATATCATCGATAAATTCTTGAAACACTGCGTGGGCGTTGCAGAGACCGAATGGCATGACCAAATATTCATAGTGACTGTCCCGGGTGTTGAAGGCGGTCTTCCATTCATCCCCGGAACAAATACGGATCAGGTTGTAGGCGCCCCGCAGGTTGAGTTTGGTGAAAATTCGAGCCCCCCTAAGCCGGTCAAAGAGCTCCGGGATTAGAGGTAGTGGGTACCTGTTCTTGACTGTGATGTTATTCAGACCCCGGTAGTCTATGCAAGGACGAAGAGAACCGTCATTCATCTTGAAGAAGAAAAATCCCGCTCCTGCGGGGAGGAATATTTCCAAATGAAGCCTTTGGCCAAGTTCTCCTGGACATATTCGAACATGGCCTGAGTCTCCGCAGGGGACAACGGATAGATCCTACCTCTTGGTGGAGTGGAACCGGGAACGAGCTCAATCGGGCAATAGTAGGGGCGATGAGGGGGAAGATTCTTGGCCTCTTTCTTATTAAAGATGTCTACAGTACATAGGACCAATAGGGCGGAGGTAATCCAGAGGGAACAGAGGTAGACTGTGGAGAGACGACTGGACGAACAGACTGCAGGCACCGCTTCTGGCAACTGGGTCCCCAACAGAGCACGTCTCCCAAGCGCCAGTCAAGGGTAGGCTCATGGGCCTTGAGCCAAGGCAACCCAAGTAACAAAGCATTGGAGAGGTTTGGTAGTACATACAAGGCAATATTTTCATGATGTAGAGCCCCGATCCGTAGTTCTACTTCTTCAGTCACCATGGAGATGGCCTTTTGCAAAGGTCTCCCATCCACAGATGCAACAAACGTGGACTGGCCCGAAGCAAGTGGGAGGTGCTACCGCAGTAAAAACAGAGACCTTGAGCACGTCTCTCTCTTCGACGCTGATCGGCCTTCTTGACCCGATCCACTTGCATCGGTTCGGGTGCGGACGCAAAAGGGAACACTGAAGATTGCGGGCTAGCAGACCTGCGGACTGGAGGCAAGGAACGAATAATCTCCTCTCTCTGGCTGATTCGTGGGATTGCTCCTGGAAACGCAGGTCAATGTGTGTGGCCAGGGAGATTAGATCCTCCAGGGAGGTTGGGGTATCCCATCCTACGAGCTCATCCTTTTTCCGGCCCGACAGTCCACTACCGACAGGGAGCCCTGATGAAAATTGAAGAGGGACTCAGTCGTGGAGGCCAACCGCCCGGGCTCATCGAAAACCCTGCAAAAGGTCTCCAGGAAGCCCGCCATCTGGGAGACTATGGGGTCGTCGCGCTCCCACAGGGGATTGACCCAAGCCAAAGCCTCCCCTTCCAGGTGGGACACTATAAAAGCCACTTTAGCCCGGTTGGTGGGATATTGCAGGGGGAGAAGCTCAAAGTGGAGGCGGCACTGGTTCAGGAACCCCCTGCAAAGTTTGGGATCCCCACTATTCTTGGGAGGCTGGCCAAGATGAGGCGGCGGGTGAGGCGGGGAACCGTGCTGGGTTACGGGAATCTACTTGAGCAGGGACTGCAGCAGTGGACTGCAAGTTATACAGATGGTCATCTACAGAAGCCATATAACTCAGCACGCGAGCCTGCATGTCTTGCTGCTGAGAGAGATCCTGCTGGAGACCTGCAAGCTGGGTCGCATTTACTGGATCGGCGGCCTGTGAAGAGGTCAAACGAGAATTCATAGTCTGTATAAATGTCATAATGCGCTTCTGATTCTCGCACAAATGAGCCAACTCCTTCTGGGCGGAAAACGGGTTACCAGTGGGGTCCATGGCCTGGTAGTACTGTGACGCCACTTGGGGAAACGAGAACCTAGAGTGGAACCTCTGGACCATAGAACAGTCCTACCCCTGGGCGAGCTGATCTAGTGGAGACCGACCACTAAACAGGGACCGTCAGGGGCAATCCCAGAGGTCACTGGACCACGGAGGCCGATACCAAGAGGGGCGGCTCAGATAGAGAGTGGGACGAGGGATAGAGGGAAAGCGCAGGAGGACGGTGGACACAGTAGAACAGGAACCAGGATAAGGAACCAGGAGCAGCGGACACGGGGGACGGATGAGAGGACGGGAATATGGGAGAGCTGCGGCGGGAAACAACTGCGGAGAGAGAGAGTGTTAGAGGGAAGAGGAGTATGGGACCAGGACAGGGTACAAAGATATGAACTTGCAGGGTACTGGCATGGCGGCACACGAGGTACAAGCGAGCAGCGCAGCATACAAGGCAAAGTGCAGGGAAGAGTACAAGACCGCGTACTGGGCATGAGCATATAGTGCACGGGGCACAAGGAAGCAAGTACAGACCTGTGACACTAGCTGGAGGCTAGATGACTACCAGGCACTGCTATTAAAAGGAGGCAGCCTGAAATACTGCATGCCTTACCCGGATTGGCTGTAGGGGATTTCCGGGTTCGGGCATCGGAGGGCAAAAGGAGCTGCAGAGGTGCGCGTGTGCCCTCTAAGGACCCCAGCGCGGGACCGGAAGCCAGGGAGGAGCCTAGCGGGGACGAGCAAGGACAGCGCGCGGGGACCCGGAAGCAGAGCCGGAGGTGCGACCACCCAGGGGAGTGGACAAAACAGCGGTAACAGAGAGTAAGGCCAACAGTGCTGAGGGGACAGATCGGCAGCACCGAAACAGACAGGAAGAGGCAGTGGGTTGACCAGAGGGACAAGGCAGGAAACTTCTGCAGGGCACCGACATTCATGCATTTCTCCGTCAAAGAGTTAGGTGTTCCTCAGTTTGGGACTTTTTTAAAAACAGTTCTGAAGCTAACAAAATGGCCATTTGCAACCTGTGCCATGCCAAGATCAGCAGGGGCATGATTGCTAAGAACCTAACCACCACCAGCATGATCAGGCACATGTAATCTAAACACTCGACTCGGTGGGCCAAACACCTGGGTTCACGATTGGTGCCATTGGGTGACACCACTGCCTCTTTTCCTGTGCTATGGGCTTCCTAATTCCCTGTTCAAAACACTGGCGCAGATGTCTTCTGCCCTGCACCTATCCTTGTATATTCTGACTTACGATCGTCAGGCACTTCCAACTCCTTGTTCTAGCACAGTGATCAACTGTCCCTACCCTAGGCCTTGGATGGAAAAAGAAAGTTCCTAGCCACCCACCCACAGGCCCAAATGCTAAATGAGCACATTTTTAGGCTGCTTGCCGTGGAAATGTTGCCATTTAGGCTGGTATACACAGAGGTTCTCCGCTAATTCACGGTGGCAGCCGTCAATCAGTACTTGGTCCCCAGCCGCCACTTTTTCTCATGCTGTGGCATACCCACCTTGTACTATCATGTGTTCCCGAACATCACCCGTGTTCTTACCAACCCACTTACTGGTATTGTCCACTTAATGACCAAGACATGGACAAGCGCTTGTGGTCAGGGACGCTTCATTTCCTTGACGGCACATTGGGTGAACATTGTAGAGGGTAGGGCTGTGTCATGGATGTGTCAGAGGCTGCAGACCATTGCACTGAATCTGTCTGCAGAAGGTCTTGGTTGTTTGCTTTGCAGACTAGTGGCCACCTCCCTCAGTGCTAATGACCACACTTGGACCTGGGTGTTTATAACTTCCTACTTCCTGTTGGGTGGTGCGGGTGTAATTTCCTGTTTGCACTTCTCTGTTGTGACTTGGAGCTGTAGCAGTCTGATAGCACCCTCTTGGAGTTTGGAGTGTCCCCCTTATTGCATTTATCCTTGCTGTCTTTAGTGTTAGTGGGATTGACTAGCGTTCATCCTGTCCTTCCCAGTGCAGGGCTTATTGCCAGGGTCACACAGGGACTAGGTATCGTGCTCGGCGATAGGTGCGGAACCTATATAGGGATGGTAGGACAGTTAGATCTGTCAGTTCAGGGGTCTTCACTTCCATCTTCCCTAGTGTTCGGTTCCCCTTCCCTTATCCCTTTGTGTTGCACTTAGTCTGTCTTACACTGTGCGTGACAGTTTGGCACATGTGCAGCAGCACATGCAAGTGACAGCTCACCGACTGGACTGTGATGTTACCATGATCTAGAACTCCATACTGCACATGCTGGCAAGGCTTTGTGAGCAGAAGAGGCCAGTGGTTGAGTACCAGCTCTAACATGCCAGTCGGTATTCTGATCTGCCTCCGCATATAACAACTGAAGAGTGGGCATGGATGTCTGGCATTTGTGTGGTTCTCCAAGACTTTGAGGACTCCACAATGATGGTGAGCGGCGATTACGCCATAGTCAGCGCAATTATCCCGCTTCTGTGCCTACTTAAACAGTAGCTGCTCACAATTAAACATGAAGCTTTGCATGCGTTCCAGGTGGAGGTTAGAGGAAGACATAACACAGAGATTGTAGCCTGCCCAGCCTCATCTCATCTGTTCAGCACAAATTGGGTATCAATGAGGAGGTGGATGCTGAGGAGGAGAAATAGGAGCAGGTGGCTAGCGCAACAAAGGCTAGTAGCCACACAACCTTTGTCCTGTCTCTCCTACGTGGATGGGCTGAGGATGGGAATGAGGAGGAAGGAGGTGGAGAGTTGTAATCATGGTGGAGACAGGGAAGTGTTGACTGTATGGAGCTTGGCACATATGGTCGACTTTATGTACCGCTGCTTTTCCTGTGACCCTTGTGTTACATTCATCTTGGCCAAAAAAGAGTAGTGGTTCTTCACCCTGCTAGACCCACGCTACAAGGAGACCTTTGCGTCTTTTCTTCCTGAGTTGGAGAGTTTTTCTAAAATGGTGCTATACTAGAAGGGCATTGTGGAAAATATGTTGAAAAAATTCCCATTAGACAATGCTAGAGTCAGGGGGCAAGCTTTCTTGCCCAATCAAGGTGTAGAGGCCATGGAGACAAACAGCAGAGGCAGGGGTATACTGTAAAAGTCGTGATCCAATTTCATGACACCAAAATGTTAAAGATGGTCACACAATAACTGGCCGACCAAAAGAGTATAAACTTGTTAACAATTTATTGGTATTATATTGCTCACCCATAGTGCATTACATCTTCTTGGGTACATTTCATTGTTCTAAAAGCCTCAAAAATCTTGTTAAAAAATGTAGGCTGTGTGCACACGCTGCAGATTTGGTGCGGATTAGTGACAAAACCTGAAGCAAAGCCTGATGCCAGCAAATTGATTCATAAACCTCAAGTGTCATGCACACGTTGAGTATTTTGACCTTCAGATTTGGTGCAGAAAATAATCTGTAACATTTCAATTCCCTGTGCGTTTTTGCCTCGCGTTTTTCACCATTGACTTCACTCAATTCAACCAAAAACGCAGGGCAAAAAAAGCACCAAAAATGCATGTTTTTGCAGCTGCATTTTTCCTGCCAAGAGATGCAGAAATGGTGCAGAATTTTTATTCAACGTGTGCCCATACCCTTATCGGTATTATATTGCTCACCCATAGACTATTCCGTGTCTGGAGTACATTTCCCTGGTATCTAACACTGAAAAGTGCATAGCCTTTATGGGTCTAGGACAGTGATGGCCCACTTTTTGAGCTCAGTGTGTCAAAAAAACGAGCATAACTCGGGTGGTGTGTCACTTCTAGAAAAATCCATAATTTTGTGATATTTATAGCTCTGATAACAAAAAGTTTTATTTTTATCCCCTTTCTGACGTTGGGTATAAATTTACGCCGATGTTGGACTCCCTCCCACCACTTCGGCGGTGAGCCCACATCTTTCCCGGGACATGTCAGCTGTTTATAACAGCTGACATGTGCCCAGAATAGCCGTGGGTGGAATTAACCCATTTAACCTGTCAAACGCTGACAGTGGCATTTAACTCATGCTTCTGGCCATCGGGCTGGAAACACGCCCACCGGTGACCCCCGTCACGTGATCGTGGGTCACGGGTGGGTTGGCATGACAACCAGAGGTCTCCTGGAGACCTCTATGGTTGTCACTGCCGGCTTGCTATGAGCACCACCCGATGGTTGGCGCTCATAGCAAGTGAGCAATTCTACTACATAGAGGCGATCTGATCATCGCCTCTATGTAGCAGAGGCGAACGGGTTATGGCAGCTTCTAGTCTCCCATTACTGAAGCATGCCAAAAGTAAAAAAGTAATGTTTTAAAAAATATAAAAAAAATAAAAGTTCAAATCACCCCCCTTTCGCCCCATTCAAAATAAAACAATAGAAAAATATTAAACATACACATATTTGGTATTGCCGCTTTCAGAATCAACTGATCTAGCAATAAAAGATTAACCTGATCGCTAAATGGCGCAGCGAGAAAAAAGTCAAAATGCCAGAATTACGTTTTTTTGGTAGCCGTGACATTGAATTAAAATGTAATAACGGGTGATCAAAAAATTATATCTGCACCAAGATGGTATCATTAAAAACATTTGCTTGGCGCGCAAAAAATAAGCTCTCACCCGACCCCAGATCACAAAAAATGGAGACGCTAAGGGTATCGGGAAAAGGATCAATTTTTTTTTTTAACAAAGTTTGGAATTTTATTTCACCACTTAGATAAAAAAGAACCTAGACATGTTTGGTGTCTATGAACTTGTAATGACCTGAAGAATCATAATGGCAGGTCAGTTTTAGCATTTAGTGAACCTAGTAAAAAAGCAAAACAAAAAACTAGTGTGGGATTGCACTTTTTTTGCAATTTCACCGCACTTGGAATTTTTTTCCCATTTTCTAGTACAACGACATGGTAAAATCAATGATATCATTCAAAAGTACAACTCGTCCTGCAAAAAACAAGCCCTCACATGGCCATATTGACGGAAAAACAAAAAAGTTATGGCTCTGGGAAGAAGGGGAGCGAAAAACAAATGCAAAACCGAAAATACCTCCGGTCATGAAGGAGTTAATATACAGTATGTACTGTATTTATTAACCCCTTTATTCCATCAGACGTACTATTCCGTCCA
>VIAB01027845.1:7622-36849 GCA_009801035.1 Oophaga pumilio
GGTACGCTGGGCTCTGCAGACGCAGAGAGGGATGACCTGTCACCATCTGTGTCCATCTGTGTCAGCGACAGGGTGACTTACCAGGATTTTATATGATCGAGGGTCCAGCGCTCTTCATGTGCTCCTCCTCCCCCCCGTTTTCGGCCCAGTATGGTGAGGAACCGATTGGATCGTCCAAGGATGTTGCTGCCTCTAGGCTGCTGTCCATGTCTGTGGAACGCGCGTGCGTTCCACCCTGGAATGCATAGGGAGACACCGGAAGTGAATTCCCTCACCCGGAAGTGACGTTGCGCCCTGCACCGACCCACACTTGGAGCCGGCAGGAAGCAAGCCACGTGCGTGCTCCTGGACACCGCAGTGTGGGGGAGGAGGACGCCGGGGAGCTCACTGAGAACCCCGGCTGCACCCCCCGCCCCGATTTACCCCCAACGGAGGTGCAGTAGTGGCGGGAAGGTCCAGAGTCCCGCTGAAGCGAGGAGACGGGAGCAGCTATGAGAGGAGGAGAGCCCCCCAGCCTCAGCTGCCCGGTACGTGAATGTTCTGTGGGTAGCTCCGATCACCAGCCTTGGCAGCTCCACCAGGACCTTTTCATGCCCCATAGGGGACAGGAAAACACTGGTGGTTGCAGGAAGTGGAGGGGTATTTAACCTCTTTGTGTTCCTGTCCCCTATTAGGGTGGGGAGACATCCTCCAGTATGGCTGTTGTGAAAGGTGACTGGAGAAACAAGACCTCACATGACTCTGTGGGCCAAACTATGGAAAAATTATAGCTCTCAAAATGTGGTGATGCAAAAACTATTTTTTGCAATGAAAAGCGTCTTTTAGTGTGTGACAGCTGCCAAACATAAAAACCCGCTATAAAAACCCACTATAAATAGTAAATCAAACCCCCCTTTATCACTCCCTTAGCTAGGGAAAAATAATAAAGTAAAAAAAATGTATTTATTTCCATTTTCCCATTAGGGTTAGGGTTAGGGCTAAAGTTAGGGTTCGGGTTGGGGCTAAAGTTAGGGTTAGAGTTGGGGCTAAAGTTAGGGTTAAGGTTGGGACTAAGTTTACGGTTAGGATTGGGGCTAAAGTTAGGGTTGGGGTTAAAGTTAGGGTTAGGGTTGGGATTAGGGTTAGGGTTGGAATTAGGTTTAGGGTTGAAATTAGGGTTAGGGTTGGGATTAGAGTTAGGGGTGTGTTAGAGCTAGGTTTGTGGTTAGAATTATGGTTAAGGTTGGGATTAGGGTTAGGGGTGTGTTGGGGTTAGGGTTGGAGTTAGAATTGAGGGGTTTCCATTGTTTAGGCACATCAGGGGCTCTTTAAACATGACATGGCGTCTGATTTCAATTCCAGCCAATTTTGCATTGAAAATTCAAATGGCGAACCTTCCATTCCGAGCTTTGCCATATGCCCAAACAGTAGTTCCCCTCCACATATGAAGTTTCAGCATACTCAGGACAAATTGCACAACAACTTTTGGTGTCCAATTTGTCCTGTTACCCTTAGTAAAATAAAAAAATTGGAGCTTAAGTAATTTTTTGTGAAAAATAGTTAAATGTTTATTTTTTAAACATTTCAAAAATTCCTGTGATTCATCTGAAGGGTTAATAAACTTCTTTAATGTGGTTTTGAGAGCTTTCAGGGGTGCTGTTTTTAGAATTATGTCACTTTTGGGTATTTTCTATCATACAGACACCTCAAAGTGACTTCAAATGTGAGGTGGTCCCTAAAAAAAGAAAGGTTTGGAAAACAAAAAACGGAAAATAGGAGGGCACCACTATATACTCAAAAAGAAAGAGGGGGTTCACCAAAGGCAATTTTGAGCAGACATTATTGAATGAGAGAAAAGGAACAAGCCTAAAAATGGGAACACCACCAATAATGTAGAAAAGTATAACAAATTTTATTGTAGGCACACAAAAAACATGTACAAAAAAAACCACAAGAAATTAAAAACAATTAAAAACAAACAAAAGCGTTTGTCATGCCATATGGTAATGGTGCCATGACACTCCCAAAATCAACTCCCACACAGCAAATGCTTATATATAAGGCATAAATATATACACTTGCAACTATCTATATGATAACAAAATAGTTGCCAACTCCTGCAAAGCAAATGCTCATATATAAGGCATAAATATATACACTTACAACTATCTAATAACAAAATAGTTACCATGACCATTTGCAGCACCATGAACATGAAAAGAAATGAATGCAAATGCAATGTTCAGCCTGAAAATGGATCACCAGCCTGCAAAATGCAGTCAGGCAGGCCTGTAAGTTGGAGATTGAAACAGCCAAATGAGCTGTGAGGAGCGGGGAAGGGAGGGGGGCACGACCCCACGCGTATCGCCACAAGCTGTGGCTTTCTCAAGGGCAAAATGCAGTGCTAAATCAGACATGCCCCTGGCGCCTATTTATGTGATACATAACAGATCACATGTGTGAGATAATTTCATTTAATTAGACGACTCACCAATGCAGCCGAAGGAGAAACAGGCATGGTAGCGGCCATGTTGTTATTGTGAAGATGCAATGATATGAATAAAGTTGTACTGAGGAATTGAACCGCGAATGCATCAGTTTCCCAGCGCAAGCGCATAGATGATAGTCGGACAAACATGATGAAAAATGTAAAGTGACATAGAATACAAACATGCAAACATCACAAAGACGATATAAGCGCATGCAAATCATGAAATATAGTATGTAACGGTCTAACACTTGCCATTTAGTTGAGCGATTCCACAAATGTGACCAAGGAAAAAATAAACATGGTTTGCGACCATGTTGTTGTTATAAATACGCAATGGTGTGAATAAAGTTATAATGAGGGATTATACTGCTCATGCGTCTGTTTCCCAGCGCGAATACATAATGATAGTGGGACGAACATAATAAAAAATATGTAGAGTAACAGACGTACAAAAAAAAAAAACCCAATATGAGCGCATGCGCATCAGTGTATAGCAGTAGAACACTTGCCATGAAATCTTGCGCCTAAATCAGGAATTGCGCACACGAATATTGACACCCAAGTCAAATATGAGATAACACTGGATGCAGACACTCATGCATCCACACAAAAACCAGTGCTTGCGCAATATGAGATACATAACGTATGATAATTTGAAGGCACATAGCTGAAAATGTTCAACTGGAAAATAGCATACATTTGGTACACAATAATGCAACTAAGTTTATAATAATTAGAAAAAATGCACATAGATGTTTTATTACAGAGAACATATGGTAAGTATACACATGCAAATAATGGGCATATTTTATCAAGTAGAGGAATCTCGTGTCGTGTAAATAAATGCACAAACAGAACAAAACTTGTTTTGTTTAGTATAGAAAATATGCCGGATTCCATGGGCAGCAATCAACTGATCGAATGCTCAATATGCCATAATCAAGGCCAAAAAACACATGGTGCTGCAAATGGTTCACAAAAGACATTCAAAGAAAAAGAAGCCAAATATCAAATGGTGCTGCAAATGGATAAGAGCCAGTGAGGACAAAACATAGTAAAGCTAACCATATCTTGAAGTATCCAAGTCTCAGATGTGACAAAAAAAAAAAAACATCCAGTGAGAAAGAGTGTCCACTTGTTGTTTGGGATTAAGAACACCCAAATGATCCATAGGTTGAATGATTCCAAGATGAATTCCACAATAAATGAAAATGAAATCCTCATAAAATCTTCGTAAGCGGACTCACTGGTCAAAAATGAGATATAGTGTTGAGCTTGACCAATATGATGAAGATCTACAAGGACGGAAAAAATGGGGGAAAAATGTCATATATATGTAGTCATAGGTATTAAGAAAATTAGCGATAGAAACCAGAAAAGAGTAACTCTTCATTGAGTCTATTGGGAGCCATACTATTAAGATTGTAAATCCAGCGTGCCTCCCTGCGAAGCAATTCCATGGTGGGGTTTCCACCCCAAATGCTACCTTGTAGGAAATCAACTATCATGATACGTATGTCTCGATTAATAGACTTCTGATGCTCCAATAAATGTGAGGCCACTGATGAAATTGGCTTGCCCCTATCGCTGTCGATTTTGGCCTTGCTAATATTAGAAACATGTTGTTGGACCCTACGTCGGATTTCTTGGCTCGTCTGTCCGACATATATTTTTGGACAAGAACAGATTAAAAACCACATTTCTTGTCCTGCAATTGGAGTAAAATTTTGTTTTAATCAGGCCAGGATGAATGGGAAGAGTAATATGATTAGAGGCAATCATGTAGGGGCAGATGGTACATCCTCCACAAGGATAAGAGCCAATCAATCTGTGGCCTGTCCCAATCTTGGTAGTAGGTCATTTAAAGTGACTTGAAGTAAGATATTCCTTAAGGTACTGCCACACTTAGTGATCTCGTTAGCGATCTCAATAACGACGCAAGCTAATGAGATCGTTTTTGTGATCATTTTAATGTCGCTAGTAGCTGCCACACTTAGTGATCTCGTTAACGACGCATAAGCGGTTAGTGATCTCATTAACGACTTTAACGGTCATTGCGATGTAAAAAACAGCGCACATCGCTCACAAAAGGTGCCAGACACAGCGATATAGGCTCATCAGCGGGACGCCAACGATCTAAATACGGTCCAGAACTCTAGTGAACGATCAGCGAGATCACAGCAGGGGCCACGTCGTTGCTACATGCCACACACGTTAGTGTCACGAACGAGATCGCTAAATAGTGACGTATTTTAGCGATCTCGTTAGCGACGCTGTTTAGTGTGGCATACCCTTTAAGATTTTTAGCCTTTTTGGCAATCAATTTAGGTTTATCAGAAATGAAAGGTTTTAACTTAGGATCGCTACCAAGGATTCCCCAATGTTTATTTAAGATACCCTGTATTTCACGCCAATGGTTATTATAAGGCGTAATTATGTTGACATTACTAAAGGTGTTACGAACCCTGGGCTTCAAAAGGGATGATCGATCACTAGTCGGGGAAACTTCAAAAGCCTTTGAAATGACCCTGCGGGGATAACCCCTATCTTTGAACCGATTAGTTAATTTTTTGGCTCCCTGACGAAAATCAACATCGGTGGTTCAGTTGCGTCTTACCCTTAAAAATTGTTCTTTAGGGATGTTATTCCGCAGATGATGTGGGTGGAAGCTGGAATAATGAAGTAAATTATTGGTTGCTGTCGTCTGTATGCTAGTCCCCTTCTTGAAGATTTTTAGATCAAGGAAATCGACTGATTCATCCGAGAAAGAAGCTGTCAAAGAAATGTTCAAGGCATTGTCATTGAGATGGGATATGAATGAAACACATTCATCTTTCGATCCCGTCCATAGCAACAGAATGTCGTCTATGTATCTGTACCAGCAAAATGCGCTGGCACAGAAAACAGACGACATTTACACTAGAGTCTCCTCCCACCAACCTAAAAAAAAGGTTGGCGTAGGCGGGGGCACAGTGAGCTCCCATGGCGGTGCCAGTAGTTTGTTTGTAAAAAACGCGATCAAATGTGAAATAACTATTGGACAGGACGAAAAGTAACAAGTCCAATAAGAAAGAATGATGTCTACGATCACCCATGATCTGACGATTAAGAAAAAAAGAGACCGCTTCCAAACCCTCCATTCATTCAAGACACGTCTCATTTGATTCGGTTATTACAGGATCTAACAATACCACAAGAGACCATCCTTGTAACAATGGATGTTGAATCATTGTATACTTGTATTGGACACATGGAGGGTTTGGAAGCGGTCTCTTTTTTCCTTAATCGTCAACACCGCCCACTGGACTCCTAACAAATATTATTATTATTATTTATTTATAGAGCACCATTGATTCCATGGCACTCTCCATTACAAAGGTTTACATACAAAATACCAGTATCACTTACAGTTGACACACTAACAATGAAAGACTGGTACAGAGGGAAGAGGACTTAGGCTTAGAGACTTAGATTCTACATAAGAAGGTAAAAAAATAAGAAGGTAATAAAGAAATGACACGTTATTACAAATACAACTTGTTTTGCCTAGCAGCATTAGATCAACATGTTATTTTTGGATGTGCGGGCTATGCTCTTTTTTGGCACATTCAATTTGTCCCAAACATTTTCTTACAAATCTATTGCTAGTATAGCGTCACAAAATAACTTTTTCATGTAATTGCATAGTTTTCTAAATTTGTTTGTGCCATAATCTGGATTATTTAAGGTTTTTAAAAGCAAAGTGCTAAACTTAATAATTTTATACCTTTTTTAGTCTTTAGATGTATAGGTATATATCATCTGCCATATGAGAAATGGTTTAGTTCTGTTTTGTTTGTCTACTTGTGTCTATTTTTTATACCCTTTAAATAAGATTCCATAAAATGCAAACTGTAAGACAAGATATCAAAATGTGCCCCTATAAGCCATGTGCCATCATATCACATTGTATAAATATAACATTTTGGATATTTATTAGTGTTAAGCAAAGAGCATTTAAAACCAGAAACTTCTCTTGCAAAGGCAAATAGATCATAGGGGCAGAGCATGGGGCTGCTAAAAGGCTTTTAGAGAAAGGGGTCATAGCTGTAGTTGTTTCCATCCTGTTTGCTACTGAGTGTTGAGAACTCATGCAGGACATTTTAAAGAAAAAATTATATTGTTAGAATTTTGATCTTTGACATGGAAACCCCTCACCTCTGTGAATGTCACTGCTCTGTGGCGCTATCTGGTGGGCCGCGTTATTCTCATTATAGGTACGCTTTTAGAAAATAGCTAATGATAGATTCCTATTCATGCACACATAATTTCTTTCAGCCTTATTTCATTCTTTAAAGGGAAGGTGCCATCAAACAAAATTTTGTTCAGCAATTGAAAAAATGGAAAGAATCAATGTTTACATTTTCTTAACAAATATTATCATTTGTTTATAATTTAGTAAAATGTGAAAAATAATTTTAAAAAGTTTGGCATTTCCACTTTTTAACACTAGGGGGAACAGCTACTGAAATTTGACACAAAAACCTAGTGTACAACTAGCTCCCATTACTGCCCTGCAATTAATATGGGCTGAGTCTGCTGACATGGGTGTGATGTCACTCCTCTACTTCCCTCCTGGGCGTTTGCTAAGGGCTAAGAGAGGATGACATTTAGAGACACAGTGAGCAGCCATTTTTATGGTGACTGCAAAGTTACTGACAAGTAGACGGTCACCGACGATGGCAGGCTGCAAGGATTTTGGGAGCAGGGTGACAGCAGCACAGAGTATTTCAGGAGAGCAGTGTGCTGGTTTATGAGGGGCACCCTGTTTGGTGTGGGGAGCAGCCAGGGATTGTACATAGAGCGCCGTCTTTCATACACATGGATGGACCGTCTGCTTATCTGCTCCACAGAAATCCAGGAAATGTTTCTGCTGATTGATGGCCTGTTCTGATCCAGACTTTTGCATGTAAAGACCCCATTACCCTCCTCAGATCCTGTCTTCTCCACCCTGTCCTGGTGATGTGTGAAAGTGAGGCAACAGATGCAGTCCAGGGTGATGCTGGGAAGCAGGCTGGGGAGAAATGGAGCCATACAGTAATGATAAAAATGAGACCCCTCTCTTCAGCTGCTTCACCAGCCCTCCCCTGACTGCACCTAACTGGAGGTCATGCTGCCCTCTCTATTATCCTAGACCCGTGTGCAGGTGCTCAGCCAGAACCACCCTAGACTGGGTCCCCTTTCTGCTGATAATACCGCCATATAGATCACACATGCCGCCATATAGATCACACATAATACCGCCATATAGATCACACATGCCGCCATATAGATCATACACAATACCACCATGTAGATCACACATTAAACCAGCAGGGTGATGGCAGCACAGAGTATTTCAGGAGAGCAGTTTCACACAGGATAGGATTAGATACACGGCTCAGCAGTCAGTATCACACAGGAGAGTTTTAGATACACAGCTCAGCAGTCAGTATCACACGGGATAGGATTAGATACACATCAAAAAACTGACCGGCACATCCAAACATAGATCCAGTGTGAACAGGTGCTAAACCTAGAGTCACCAACTCATGTACATACAAGAAAAAAAGGTAGCACACTGTAGCGCTATAGCTTGCAAACACGAAATATGAAAAATGAATTGCATCACTGCCTTAGAAATATGAAAAATTGAGAAGTCTTAGCGCATAAGATGGCCAAATTATGTGTACCCGATAGCCACGTTAAGGCTCTTCTCGTATATCAGGTCCTAACTAATGCCAATCCTCGCTTAGAAAAGTCTATCTGCATGGGAACATATGAATCCTCTCTTCAGACCAAAATCTACATCTCTGTGGAGGGGTAATCCTCTGAAGAGAGGATTCATATGTTCCCATGCAGACAGACTTTGTTAAGCGAGGATTGGCATTAGTTAAGACCTGATATACGAGAAGAGCCTTAACGTGGCTATCGGGTACACATAATTTGGCCATCTTATGCGCTAAGACTTCTCAATTTTTCATATTTCTAAGGCAGTGATGCAATTCATTTTTCATATTTCGTGTTTGCAAGCTATAGCGCTACAGTGTGCTACCTTTTTTTCTTGTATGTACATGAGTTGGTGACTCTAGCAGTATCACACAGGATAGGATTAGATGTACAGCTCAGCAGACAGTATCACACAGGAGAGGATTAGATACACGGCTCAGCAGACAGTATCACACAGGATAGGATTAGATACACGGCTCAGCAGTCAGTATCACACGGGATAGGATTAGATACACGGCTCAGCAGTATCACACAGGATAGGATTAGATACACAGCTCAGTAGTCAGTATCACACGGGATAGGATTAGATACACGGCTCAGCAGTATCACACAGGATAGGATTAGATGTACAGCTCAGCAGACAGTATCACACAAGAGAGGATTAGATACACGGCTCAGCAGACAGTATCACACAGGAGAGGATTAGATACATGGCTCAGCAGACAGTATCACACAGGATAGGATCAGTACCTTGATGTCCAGCAGATGGCTGGTTTGAAAGTGCAGGGGCAGCACCTGGGCGTGTTTTGCAAAGAGCAGCTCATCCTGTATGTTCTCCTGATCTTCTGCAGCTCCTCCTGTATGTTCTCCTGATCTTCTGCAGCTCCTCCTGTATGTTCTCCTGATCTTCTGCAGCTCCTCCGGTATGTGCAGTGTGAACATCCAAGCCCTGTTATGCCAGAACTGCACAGCACAGCATCCGGCATAACAGGGCTTGCAATAGAATGTAAATGGAGCTAAAAGGAAAGCACTGGGCTCTAATAACATGGCGCCTGGTCACACCCACAGCTGTGAATTGAGCTGCCCATAGAGGCGTGCCCAGTTCTCAGCTGATGCTGCTGCAATGATAAAGATAGGGTCGGCTTCTGACCGTTGTCTCTTATGCACAGGGACTGCCGTAAATGAGCATGGAAAGTGTCGTTCAGCAGCCAGAAAGGTAAAATGGCAGCCCCCAGTGGCTGCATTAATATAGGAAAAAAAAACATACGCAAAACTGAGTCAAGCATAGGTGACAATAGCTTTTTATACTGTTTTCTTTTTTTACATTAAATTATAAAAATAACACGGCACCTTCCCTTTAAACGGAAGTTTTATTTTCATAAAAATTGCTAAATTTGAATCATCCAAAATTTGAATCATCAATATTTATATACTACAAAACTAAGGAGCGCTGTTTTATTTTAATAGTCAAAAATAAATAATCAAGCTGCTTGGAAAATTACATAAAATAATATAATAATGAGTTGTAATGTGCAAATATCTTGGTCAGAGATTTATGGAATTACATACCATAAACACTACAGTGCTCATAAACCTAATGTATAATTGCTGTTAGAGCATTTGTAAGTCCATTACTGTATATCTCTTGTAGAACGCCCCAACGCGCCTGGTCATGTTAAAATTAATTAATATGTCAATTATCAAGCCATGCTGCATATGAAACTATATTATACATTAATATATACAGTGATCAATGAAAGCGTGAATTAGAACTCACATTACACAACACCCTCACAAAGGAATTGTTTGAAGGTTATTATATTAACTCAATTCTCAAACAATATTTGTAATATACTTATACCAATTATTATTAACATATTAGTTTATTTAATAAAAGAACAATACATAATGCCATAATAATTTTTGATACTGCAAATTTTATTTTTTTGCAAACTTTCTTTAACAATTGGTCATGCACTTATTAAGCACTTGAGAGGAAGATATATTTTCCAAGTTAAAGCAATTAATGGAGATTTTTTGAATTATAAGTAATATGGTGTCTTTTGTCTCTTTGATTCAATAAATGATAATGTAGCATAGTACTGAGGAAGTCAGTGAGTTATCTCCGACTGGCAGACGATCCAGAGAAGGACCTACAGCTGATACATAAAGGAAAATGCAGTGTGTATTACACTACAAATCTCAATAGTGTGTATTACACAATGAACACTATTGAGATTCACAGTATATTTCTATAAGTTATTTTACACATCACCTGCTGCTATGACATGAGTTAAATGCAAATATACAGTTGTGCTCAAAAGTTTACATACCCCTGCAGAATTTTTGCTTTCTTGGCCTATATTTCAGAGAATATGAAGCCATTTATTGTCAAACTACTATGTTTTCTCTTTATAAATCATAATGACAACCCAAAACATCCAACTGTCCTTGATCAAAAGTTTACATACTACATTTCTTAATACCGTGTATTGCCACCTCTAACATCAATGACAGCTTGAAGTCCTTTGTGGTAGTTGCGGATGAGGTTCTTTATTTCCTCAGATAGTACAGCTGCCCACTCTTCTTGGCAAAAAGCCTCCAGTTCCTATAAAGTTCTTGGCTGTATAGCATGAACTGCACACTTCAGATCTCTCCAGAGTGGCTCAATGATATTGAGGTCAGGAGACTGAGAAGGCCACTCCAGAACCTTCACTTTGTTCCACTGTAGCCAATGACAGGTCGACTTGGCCTTTTGTTTTGGATAGTTGTCATGTTGAAATGTCCAAGTACGTCCTATGCGCAGCTTCTGGGCTGATGATTGCAAATTTGCCTCCAGTATTTGCTGATAACGTGCTGCATTCATCTTTCCTTCAACTTTGACAAAGTTTCCTGTGCCTTTGTAGCTCACACATCCCCAAAAACATCAGCGATCCACTTCCATGCTTTACAGAAGGAATGGTGTTCCTTTCATCATAGGCCTTGTTGACCTTTCTCCAAATGTAACTTTTATGGTTGTGGCCAAAAAGTTCAATTTTGGTCTCATCACTCCAAATTGCTTTGTCCAGAAGTTTTGAGGCTTGTCTCTGTGCTGTTTTGCATATTGTAGGCTACTTTGTGGCATTAGCACAGTAATGGTTTTCTCCCGGCAACTCAACCATACAGCCCATTTTTCTTCAAGTGCCTCCTTTTTTGTGCATCTTGAAACAGCCACATGGTGAGTTTTCAGAGAGTCCAGTATTTCAGCTGATTTTATTTGTATGCTTTTCTTTGCATCCTGAACAATTTTCCTGGCAGTTGTGGACAAAATTTTTGTTGGTCTACCTGACCATGTGTTATGGTTAGGTAGCTGAGGAGAAAAAGCAAAAACGGTAATACACCAGAGAGGCTGGAACCTATTGGATTGCAGTAACCTGAACTAACCACACAACTAGAGGTAGCCGTGGAGCGTTCCTACGTTGATCCTAGACGCCTCGTCACAGCCTGAGAGATAACTACACCTAAAGACAGAAAGATGAAAGCTATCTGCCCCGGAGCAGATCCCCAAAGAAAATAGGAATCCCCCAAACATATAATGGCGGTTAGACAAGAAGATAGCACGGACACAGAAAGAAAATAGAATGAGCAAACGTTGGGGCCCAATCTGTCTAGACAGAAAAGAATTCTGATTGCAATCCAACAAAAACCCTAAAAAATACCAGCACTTCTGATTGCCAAAAAACCTGAGATCACACGATCTCTACCACCTAAATCAGATCTCTGGTGTAACAAAACAAAGCCGCAGCCACTGAAAAAACAGGAAAAAGCAAATGAACAAATAACAGTGGCTACAGATAAATTGAGAGGAGCACAGGCCCCAGGAGGGGACCCGGCTGACCTCCACAAAAGTGCAGAAAACTATGAAAAAAGCAAGCACAAAAAGAAAAGCAGAAAATATCTTATCTGAAAGCAGCAGGTGCAAGCAAGACTCCAGCAACTTCCAAATGAACCAGGAACCACAATTGAGACAAGAACAATTGATCACCGGCGACCATCATGGGTGGGAACCTCTCTTATATCAGACCAGCCAGTGATCCCAGATTGCTATTTCTCGCTGAAAGGTTCAGTACTATCTGTAACCACCAGAGGGAGCCTCCACTCAGAAACCATCTCTAGCACATTCACAACAACCATGAATTTGTTTTTACAGAGCCCCTGATTCTTCATTTGTTAATCACAGTTTGAATGCTGCTGACTGGCATTATCTATTCCTCGGATATCTTTTTATATCCCTTTCCTGTTTTATACAGTTCAACTACCTTTTCCTGTAGATCCGTTGGCAATTCTTTTGCTTTCCCCATGACTCACAATCCAGAAACATCAGTGGCTAGATGAATCATAGAATCATAGAATGGTAGAGTTGGAAGGGACCTCCTGGGTCATTTGGTCCAACCCCCTGCTCAAAGCAGGATTCACTAAATCATCCCAGACAGATGTCTGTCCAGCCTCTGTTTGAAGATTTCTATTAAAAGAGAACTCACCACCTCTTCTCTCAGTCAATTCCACTCATTGATTACCCTAACTGTCAAAAAGTTTCTAATATCTAATCTTTGTCTCCTCCCATTCACTTTCATCCCATTGCTTTTAGTCTTTACTTGTGCAAATGAGAATAAAGATGATCCTTCTACAATGTGACAGACCTTGAAATATTTGTAGACAGCTATTAAGTCTCCTCTCCTTCTTTGTTGCAAGCATAACATTCCAAAATCCTGTAACCGTTCCTCATAGGACATGGCTTGCAGACCGGACACCATTCTGGTCGCTCTTCTCTGAACTTGCTCCAGTTTGTTTATGTCTTTTTTAAAATGTGGTGCCCCAAATTGGACACAGTATACCAGATGAGGTCTGACCAAAGAGGAGTAGAGGGCAATAATGACTTCATGTGATCTAGATTGTATGCTTCTGTTAATATATCCCATAATTGTATTTGCCTTTTTTTGCTGCAGCATCACACTGTTGACTCATGTTCAGTCTGTGATCTATTAGTATACCCAAGTCTTTTTCACATGTGCTGTTGCTTAGCCCTGTTCCTCCCATTCTGTATATGCTTTTTTCATTTTTATTGCCCAGATGTAGTACTTTGTATTTTTCCCTAAAAACCATTCTGTTAGTTGCTGCCCACTGCCCCAGTTTATTTATATCTTTTTGAATCCTTTCTATATTCTCTAGTATTAGCTATCCCTCCTAGCTTTGTGCCATCAGCAAATTGAATCAGTTTACCCTAAATTCCTTCATCTAAATCATTGATAAAGATGTTGAACAATACAGGGCCCAGGACAGAGCCCTGTGGTACCCCACTTGAGATGAAAGATACAAGAATCTGTCTGGATCTCAGAAACTCACTCAGTTTTTATGAACACACTCTGATTACAAGCAAATAGGTCACAGGTGAGGATGTTACCTTTAGTAGCTATTCAAACCCATTTGTGTTAACTTCTGTGCATGTTATCAGGCCAAAATCACCAGGGAATGTGAACATTTTATGAGGGTCATTTAGATGTTTTGGGTTGTCATTATGATTTAAAAAGAGAAAACACAGAAGTTTGACATTAAATGAGTGGAGAAAAAGTTTTAGTGTCATCATTCATATTTTCTTAAAAAAGGCCAAGAAAGCAAAACTTCTGCCAGGGTATGTAACCTTTTGAGCACAACTGCTATAAAAGCATTTACAATGGACATTATTGATATTCACAATATTTCAGTAAGTTAGTTAACATATAACTGTTGTAGTCTGGAAACTCAGTAAAGCAAAGTGAGGAGAAAGTAAGTGGTTGAACATTACTGGGACAACACCTTCTCAATCCGCAAGTTTGCTCACAGTAAAATAAGAGCACTTACACTCTCCTCCGATGCCATCACCATTTTAGGGGTGTTGGCACTGTCTCTCCAGCGGCCCTGTGGTCAATAATTGCCAATTCATTCTCCCCGCCTTTGGACACATACATCGGGAGGAAGTGAGTGCTGCTTCTCTCCCACTTCCTCTAGATGTACAGTATGTGATTTGTGCGAAGGACAAAACAATTCCCATATACACGTACAGTATTATAATTGATATTATTTTACATTTCTCTTACATGATTGTTTTAGAGATTGTATAATTACTGTATATAGAAAATAGATACAATTAGTTTGTAGCAGAAAAAAATTAATGAACTACAGGAAAATGCCTTTGCCATTGAAACATTTTTTACATAATTCAATACAGTCAAAGCATTCGTAACCTGTTTTGAAATGCACAACACAAGTAGCATAATGGATTATTTGCAAAGTCTCTATATCCTGAAATATAAGTTCACAATGAAAAAGTGGGAACATGGGAAGCCACAATTTGTCTATAAGCCGTATCCTGTAATGAGACATTTTGCATCCTTCATTGTCAGTGATCGCTCCTAATGTTTGTGTAGGTCTATTGATCAAAAACCTTTCCTCTGTAAAAGTAGCAGATGTACAGTTACTAATTTTGGACAACTTCCATATACATTTTCCACTGAGATCAGAAGAGCCAATTAGTGAAGGCACAGCTTCCTCTGAGCAAGAACAATGCTTCCTCTTTCCCATCCAAACATCATTCATATCAACACAAAAAGGAGCCAAGGATGCTGACAATGGTTCACGCATTCTTCACCTGCTAATTTAATAGCATCATTTTTCACATGCTGGTAGGTCCATGAGTGACCATAAGACGAAAATATTGTTGTGTGTCAATGTTCTACAATATAACAAGAATATGACTTTTATTATAAATAAAATCATTGAAAAGACCCATTAAATACATGATACAAGTTCATGTTCGTTCAGTGCCCAGTTACAATTTGCATTCAATCATGTGGATACTTGCCTAGGAGCAGATGGACGTAACTCAACAGTTTAAAGGCATTTTGTTTTGTTCCTTGAATCCCGTATTTCCAGTCAGAACTCTATTGTCTAATTAGCTCAATAATATAATCTACTAGGCTATCAACCATGTCAGTTGAAAAGTGTTTCAACAGTAGTATACAATAAACGCAGGTCCCCGGGTGCCTGGAAAGCTCTGGAAAACAAATCGTTATATGTACATTTTGCTCTCAGCAAAACAAAGTACATTTTGAAGGATTTGACAAATAATTGATTGAAGTACTCTATAAATATGACACAGGTCTTCTTCTCCACAGTACCTAAAATCCTTCAGTGTATAATTAAAGTTTGGTTATTGATGAGGGCTGAATTTTCATGTGTTCAGGGGGTCTCAAGCCTGTCATAAACTTCTATTTGTAAACTGTGTTTTTTTCAAGTGTACTGGTATTATTGGCCGAGGTTATTGGCTGAAAGTCAATCAGAAAAATAACTTAATAAAGACATATTTATTATTCAGAGCGATATAGAACTAGTAGTGGAAATAACTCATATAAGTAAAATAATCTGAATAATAATGCAATTGTTATCTTTAAGAATTCAACTTTTCATTCCAAATATGCCTTCAACTATTATTGTAGTTTTGCATAATGTTCACATTCTTTTAAGACTTCTTTCATTATTCAACAAATAATATTTTGGAAGGAAGAACCCATAGGCTAATAATAATTGCTTGGATTAATATCAGCTCAAAAAAATGATCATATGATATTTATATTAAATCTCATTATTCCATATGTATTTTACCTAATGTCAACTATAAAAATGTTCTTGCTTTGTATCCCAAAGATATATTTCCCATCAAAAAGTGTTGGCATATTGCTAGTACATTACATGCCATTTGACTTTCCCCAATCCTGAGAATGAAGGGGTTTAAGGCTGCGGCTCTTTTAAACTTTTCCTTACACACGGATGCTACCAGTACCTGTCAATGCAAGAAACTGCAACAAAGCACCGATTGCTTGCAATGGTTGTGCTGCAATTCTTCTGCCAGTACCATACCATTGGTTTAAGTTCTAACTTTACTTTTGATAAGAAAACCTCTACAATATAGCAAACATAGCATTTGCTATTTTGACATACAATTTGAATGAAAAAAGCCCACATAAATCATGAAGCTAGTTTTGTGCCACCAGGTCTCTGTATAACTATATAACACTGGTATACAATGATTTTGATGCCAACGATATCTGAACGGTTTTATATTAAATTTATGGTACTGATTAAGAATATGACTTCAGTTTTACCAGATTGTCTCTAGTTCCTGATATATTTAATAGTTAATTAATTACAGTAGAATTCTGGCTTCAAAAAATAACTTTAATTGCATTGTAAAGCTGCAAATTGAAATACAAAATAATTATATTGGATATTAAATTACCGAAGGCTAAGTTCACATTTGCGTGTATAGCCTATCATCTGCATGTGCAAACGCATGCCAAAATGCATGCAAATGCATGCTAGTATTTATCCGCATCAGCTTACGCATGACGCCAAAAAATGCTGCGTGTGCATGCGTTTACATATGTTTTGGCATGTGTTTGCGTTATTTATGCCCATACGTTCGATATTTCCAAGTGCTGTAATCAGTTCCTGGACATGCGCAGTCTAAAGTCCGCATGAGCATGACTAGGCATATTTGACGGATTTTTGTCGCTTCAAAAAATGCAACATGTTGTGTTTGCAGGACACCGTCGCACACCGCGAAACGACGCATGCTTATGCAAATGCTTGCTCGCATGCAAATGCATGTCCCTGCATACACCATGTTAAAGATATGTATGCATGATGCATGCGGATCTATGCGGATCAAACGCTGCGTACAGATATGCAAATGTGAAACGAGCCTAAGACACTGTTAAAGAGTCAAAAGACAGACCAAAAAACATTGCATTTCTAATCACACACAAGTTGCATTGGAGAAATGCATTATTTTGATAGATGAATTATCTCAAAAACTGGAACCAATTTGGCAAAAGTAATGGGATTTTTTAATTCAGCACCCTTAAAATACCCCAAATCCATTCACAAAACCTTGGTACCTGAATTTTTCTTTTTTTGTAGCCCTGTGTAATCATTAATGCAAAATAAGAATTGTTACAGGGACGCATAATCATATGCCTTAAATGGGGGTTTAATTTGTGTAGGTATCTGAACACATACAGTATAGAAACATTATGTAACATCCTTCTGCAAATTACTCTATGTGTGGATTCCATTAACCTCCAAATGTTAAAAACCAGGTAATTGGTTTACAGTTTAAATCAAAATTGCATAAGTCCACCGACCAGGAACAAGTTCAACTCATCTCATATGAGACCCTAATTCTATTGACTCACTGCTCTACAGTATGTGCCTAACCATGTCTCAAATTAACTAATAAATAAGTAGGACCAGCTTAGCTATAATTGCAAACTCTGGGAAAGATAGATGGATAAGGGTGGCCCAGGGAGAGGCCACACACAACTTAAAAATAGTCTGAAAATGATTTGTGGATAAAGATGTATGACCCAAGGGACAGACACACCCTCTAATGTGCAAGGCAGAAAACACAGGCCAACACACTTATAGTATTAATTTTTGACAAATCACAGCTGTCATCAACCCCAACTACCATTACCAATTACCCTGATTGCCACCTCACAGAAGACTGAGAGTTCCCGCAAGAGAAATTGACATGCTGTGGTTCGGAAACCCACACTACAGGTTAGTTTATGCGACATCTTGGGCTCAGTGAAAATATGCTGCATCCAGAACACTAGTTTTACTGATTGTGAGCACACAGCCTAAGGGGTGGAGGAGGCATTTTTTTAAAAACTTTTGCCTTTCATACAGAAAAGAATGTTTCCTATTATTTTTCCTGTAAAATCCATTTTATGTTTGGTTTTGTTTGTTTCATTGTCAGTCCGTAAAAGTGGAGTAATACTCTGACATTGTTCCCATCAGCTACCTGGGAGAGATGCATCCATGCTGTTACCATTGCAATTGAGTGCAGTCTCTAGCCATTTAAGTGATTTTCCTGCCTCCCCAGCCATCCTGTTACAGTCTTCCGGAAAAGTGCTCAAGTTTCCCATTGACCTCCATTATACTTTTAACTCGAGTCGAGCCCATCCGAACGTCCGACGTGCTTGATTCGAGTACCGAACACTCTAGCATTTTAGTGCTTGATCATCACTACTGGTTACACTGAAGTTGAAGAAGAGATCTACTCAATCCAACCACACCTTCCAGACAGGTAACTGAGAAGTAGACATTCCACTGTACTAGTAGTGAGCTACTTTTCCAATAATTGGTGTAAACAGTAACTTACGTTGGATGAGGCAGTGAGCCTCAATCCCTTTGTTCTCTAAGAGATAAGCCATCAACCGAGATGTCTGCCTCAGATCTCTCATAGAGAACACAGAAGCATTTGTTACAGCTAGTGCTCCTGTGTATGGGGGATTCAAGTGATAGAGCTGCCAGTAGAGCAATCGGCTGAACCATCATTTGACCGACAGCTTTCTATAGTGTATGGGGAGCTCTTCAAATAGGCAATGAAACATGAGAATAGTAGAAGTCCTGCTATCCTCAGACATTGATACTCGAAAATAAATAAATTGTTTATTGAATGGTCTACGTGTTTCAAGGTCACACTGACCCAACTGTCACGACAAATCAATACTATTATAGATGTTGTGTTCTAGACATAACCTATTAAGGTGATAGGTGATACATCAGGGATGAAGGGAACTTTTACCTCTACCCCCCACTGTACAGTTGTTTGCAATACAGAGTGCTTTCCCATTGTTTTTAAAAAGTGTTTTCTAAAGTGTACGAGTTATCTTTTTTTTCTCTTTTTTAAATAATATATGAAGCTCACATTATGTACAGCTTGTTCAGGGAAATATGACAAACCCATAACAAAGGGTATCTAGGATTTCATAATTGATTCATGGGACATGGATCAATATTTGTTCACTTGGGATTTCACTCATGGCATCCACACTTATCAGCTGTTTGAAGGGACATCTGAACATTGGGAACACTAAAGTGGCGACAGGTCACATCAAAGCACTGTGTCTGCTTCAAACAACTAATCAATTGTGTTGTTGTGGGTCAGACCAACATTTATCTGTTATGGTTAGACTTTCCTAAAGATAGGACATCAATATTAACATCCTGGCAAATCCTTTCAGAAAATTAGTGTATGTCATACTCAGGGATATGTGTTAGTCTGGGGGCAGGAAAAATTAATCTATAAAGAAAGGATTTAGACCCAGTAGCTGTGGAGCAGTTTGTTTATGTAGTTGTAGTAGCTTTTGCATTTTCCCTGCACAATAGGCTGCAGATATAAATTATACTGGTGTGATACATAATGAAGTTCCTTCATTTTCCATGAAGAATGGGGTTCAGATGCGAGGTCAACTGTGGTTATATCATATGGAAGACAGCAGAGCAGTGCTGGACGTATGAGGCCCACTGGGTGATAATATATTGTACCCATTTAACAAGGGTCATAGAGAATGCAACACTTTGTATTCTGGAAGAAGGAATCACATTGTCCATTGAAAGAATCTGGTATTTAGTTATTGTGTTCAAGCCAATTACCTCTGAACTTCAAAAAAAAGGTATACACTACACTCGGGTGTAAATACATGTAAGTTTTAAACAACTATTATTGGATTATTTCACCAATGATTCACCAAAACACATCACAGTTTGGAAGAAGTACAGCCAGATGCATTATTAATATACTGTTGGTGCACAAGTTAGAACAGGTGACTCCCCTGGAGGCAGATTGGATGAAGTAGATGGTGCACAAGGTAGAGCAGGTGACTTCCCTGGTGGCAGATTGGATGAAGGAGATGGTGCACAAGGTAGAGCAGTTGACTCCCCTGGAGGCAGATTGGATGAAGTATATGGTGCACAAGGAAGAGCAGGTGACTCCCCTGCAGGCAAATTGGATGAAGGAGATGTATTGGCATTGCCTACTAGCCTACAGCACATAAACACTAATTTTTCATGCTGTAGATTTTTAAATATTCAACATGACTATTATGCCACACTTTTTACTTGATGTAAACCAGATAATGTACTGTATGTAGAAATCCACAACACAATGCACAGCAAAATCTTCTAAAAAGTTGCTATAAATTTGTCATAGATTTGTGTTGAAATTAAGGCAGAATTTTTGCCTGCCATCTGAACACCCCCGAAGTTTAGATTCACGCATCATTTTTCCTGAACTAGTGCTGTTAGTGTTCTTCACTGACAGCACATTGACACATTTTATTCTGTGGGACAATTTACACTACAATTTTTTGTGCTAACTGATGGTTCCTGCAAAGAAATAGGGAAAAATGGAAATGTCTTTCTTTGGTCTGATTCTTGGAATAGGATTCATTGTAACCAATAGCGGCAAGCAGACGTAGTTGGGACTAAGTCCTGTGTGTTCCCTTCTGAGCATGCTCAGGGTAAGATCTCTCATAGGAGATCAGGGGTCACATGGTCGGGTACTGCAGCGACTCCCATTGGTCCTCCAGGAAGGTCCTGAGGCTGCTTTAGTTCTGGAGCAGCTTTCCCATTGGTCCTTTTCTGGAAGGTCCTGTAGCTGCTACTATAAAAGGTGTGCATGACCGCACGGCGGCGCACTAGTATCAAATCTGTTACGTGCTTGCGCCAGTGTGGTCATGTATGCATGTGGTTAGGTCTAGCTGAAGCCCCTAGAATACCGGCACCTCCGGTGAGGAGATTGTATACACGTGTTCAGGGCTCGGCTGACAACTCCATTAGAATACCGGCTTCTCCGGTGAGGAGATTACTGCTTGGGTTCTGATTTCAAGACCACAGACTGCAATCCGCTTAGCAGTCATCTGTGTTCCCTGTGAGTCTAACAGGACACAGTCTTTGTTTCAGCGGCTCTGTGAATTAACAGAGTCCACTTATATCGCCATATAGTGCTACGACGTTTACATCTGCGACTCTGTGGGACAACAGAGTTCGCTCATACTGCCTATTTACGCCATCTTACTAGCAACAGGCTCTGCCTGCATGGTGGACCCCAGGCTGCGAATGCACCTCTCATTAATATCTATTAGGTGTGTTCCGCAGGCCCCTAACACAAACTTACCTACCCAAGTGAATAGGTCAGTGAAAAAATAATGGACAGCCCACTGATGCCATATGAGTTGCATGCATGTGTAGACTGATTTTACTGACTGTTTGCTAAGGGAAGTACGAGATGCTTCCATCAGTTTATTTTTGCATACGGAAAAAACTAATGATGTGCGTATGGTAAAAAGGGACACATGAACCTTAACCTGATGAAAGTAGGATCAAGCACACTGATGAAAATTGGTCTGTGTTTTGCGCTTGAGAACAATACTCATGAGAATTTAATGTCTTAGAATTAAGCAACTGAAAGAAATAGATAAAAAGAGTTTAAATACAGTATGATTAACAAAGCTGCAATGCATGTGCATCCCACATTACTCAGCATTTTCACTGGAAGGCCAAGATAAAACATGAAATCTGCAAGGTACATTGATTAATTTATGCTTTATTTCCTTATTTCCCTCAACATTTATATGAAATAGCTAACAGAGCACATAATTGTTGTCTTAGTCAAAGGCATTTAAAACTGAAGAATAATCATTCAGTACATTAAAGTGCATAAGAAGATAATTGCTTACCTTTACAAAATAACCTATCAAGAACAATGACACGTGATAAAAAGTAATTCTCTTCTGTGTATATATTTTTTTTACATTTTATGAGTTTGTTATGGGAATTCAATGTTAATAGATTAAATCTTTAAGGCATATAATAACATTTTATATTACAAACATAATTATACTGTTACATTTATATTGTAAATCCAGTTTTATATAGTTCTAAACATATCTTATTACTAATCAAAATGTTTACGTACAAATGATATGTTCACTATAAAATATTTTAAAATACCATTGAAAACATTAGAAAACATAAACATTTTTAGGAACAGCTCTCATTTCACAAATTAATCCTTCTGTGTATGGCTAAAGTCAAGCAACCCTATCTTTGCCATAATCCAGAGCCAATGTGAAAAATGAACTGACTATTTCAAAGCGCTGCATTTTGTAACAGAAAGGAATGCAGTTTCCTTTCAGACGTTGTAATTAATATGGGGCTGTGTCTGTCAAAGATCAAATATGTGTTTAGAGGAGCTAAAACAGTTCATAAATCTGAAATTCAATCATATAAAATTGTGTTTATCTATTTAATTACTGAGGTCGCTGTTTTCTTGCTTCTTTTTGATTAAATTAGGACCTTTTTTGCTTTATAGCACAAAGTATTATACCATGAAAATATCACCACTGAAGACAGAATTTTGTAGATTTTGGATATCCACATATTTAGCAACTTAGCATCTTCCATTCTCAGCCAATTTTCATTTTTGCATTTTCAATTTCCTCTTCCTTTTTAAATAGCCATAGCTTTTATGTTTTTTGCGCTGAAAATGACTTTTATATACACATACAGTACAGACCAAAAGTTTGGACACACCTTCTCATTCAAAGATTTTTCTGTATTTTCATGACTGTGAAAATTGTAGAATCACACTGAAGGCATCAAAACTATGAATTAACACATGTGGAATTATACATTACACTTTACAAAAAAGTGTGAAACAACTGAAAATATGTCTTATATTCTAGGTTCTTCAAAGTAGCCACCTTTTGCTTTGATTACTGCTTTGCAAGCAGAAAAGGTGATCGGATGGACTCTACATGCCTGGTTCCCACTGTGAAGCATGGAGGAGGTGGTGTGATGGTGTGGGGGATGGTGTGATGGTGATGGTGTGATGGTGTGTGATGGTGCTTTGCTGGTGACACTGTTGGGATTTATTCAAAATTGAAGCGGTGAGCGGTCCAGCTCACCTCAAACCATCTCGATTAGGTTCAGGTCTGGTGACTGTGGAGGCCAGGTCATCTGGCATAGCACCCCATCACTCTCCTTCTTGGTCAAATAGCCTTTACACAGCCTGGAGGTGTGTTTGGGGTCATTGTCCTGTTGAAAAATAAATAATGGTCCAACTAAATGCAAACCGAATGGAATAGCATGCTGCTGCAAGATGCTGTGGTAGCCATGCTGGTTCAGTATGCCTTCAATTTTGAATAATCCCCAACAGTGTCACCAGCAAAGCACCCACACACATCACACAACCTCCTCCATGCTTCACAGTGAGAACCAGGCATGTAGAGTCCATCCGTTCACCTTTTCTGCATGCAAAGCAGTAATCAAAGCAAAAGGTGGCTACTTTGAAGAACCTAGAATATAAGACATATTTTCAGTTGTTTCACACTTTTTTGTAAAGTGTAATGTATAATTCCACATGTGTTAATTCATAGTTTTGATGTCTTCAGTGTGATTCTACAATTTTCACAGTCATGAAAATACAGAAAAGTCTTTGAATGAGAAGGTGTGTCCAAACTTTTGGTCTGTACTGTATATATGGGCTTTTATTTTTGTGTGAAAAAAATCTAGTTTTGATTGACACCATTCCTATTACCAAATTAAATAAGGGAAAATTCTGAGTGCAGTGAAATGGTTACCCCCCTCCCCAGAATAATGACATTGTGTTTCGGGTTTTATGTTAACAAGAAATATGACCTGAAAATCTGATTATCCATGTTAGTATGATTATGGAGATACCAAACCTGTATAGCGATCCAATGACTTATTCCGGAGAAATCCTTAGGTGTCATTGAGCTGCGCAGAACTATGGGAAGAACTGTCATGTGCATGATAATCTGCCTCCAGCTTATTTTGAATAACAGAGGGAGTTACCAGTGTGAGATATGTAATGGCTAACACAGTTCAGCATTAAACATATCTGCCGGTGTCCTCTAAGTGCTTCAACTTCCATCTACTGTCAGCCAGTGTTGCAATAGATTTGCAATAGGGCAGAGATGCAAGAGCTACAGAAAATGTTTGTAAGGAGAAAATGTTCAGATTTACTGTTCTTAGTTGGTTACATGTCTCACACTAGTAACCCAGTAGGCAAATTAACATACAGATAAGTGTCCTGCAAATAGTTCTGAACATCTCATTTACAAGTCAGAAAAACATAAAGTAAGACATCGGATTACAGATATCAAGGTATAATTTTATTTTGTGCCTATATAAAGGTTTAGCAGAGTTGATCCTACAGAAAGATTCTCTTTAAACAATGTGGCACATGATATGTACATGATATCCATTCCAGAATTCTGGGTAAATTTTAGAAGGAATTTCAGTTAGTAAATCTCCCTTAGGCCCCATTCACACATCCTGGTGATTCCTGTACTGGAAAAGTCGCTACTGGTGAGATCTGTGGTCCATGCTCATGTGCCATTTGTGTGCATGTATGTGACATCCATGTCCTTGTGTCTGTGTGCTGTCAGTGTGACACATATTGAATAAAATGTAGCATAGAAATAAAAGAGTTTTATGCATTAAAGATGTTCAAAGATAGAAATATATAGCTATGATGAACATGACAGATGCCAGAAAGATTTCGGTGTGATTTTTAATCAGTGTTTTCTGTGCGTTTTCATAACCAGCTGAGGGAAAGCCTACAGCTGAGGGCTGATGTTAATCGTCTGGGAAGTGGACAATAGCCATAAATGTTCCCAAGCTATTAATATCAGCTCACAGCTGTTTGCTTAGTCTTTAACCCAAGGATTAGTAGTGGAAAGACATCTACAAGACACCCCAATTACTAACCCCAAAGTCAAAGTTAATAAAGACCCACACAAAGTAAGGTCCTATAAATTAAAATAAACACACAAAGTCCTTAATTTGAAGTAAAACTTGGACCCTCTTTTACCCATTTATTCCAAAAAAAGATATTGAGTGCTCTCAGTGGGAGAAACAAAAAAAAATAGAAAAGCAAAGTTATATTCACCTTCCTGCCGATAATCCATTAATGCCTATGTCCCACAATGATTTGGATGGTTTAATGAGCGGTCACATCAGTGATGCTACTTCTCACCATGCCATGCCACCGTTTTATGTTTTGAGAATTAAATAAAGTCTTTTCTTTACAACACCTGGAAGGCTGTGCTCACCCACTTCTCTCTCCTTCCTTATTAATAGTATACATGGACCTTGATTAATTCTGTTTACTTACAGTATCAAGAGATGGTCACAGTGGGAACATTTGATGGGTTTAAAAAGGACTTATGTGCTTTTTTTAAAAAAAAAGAAAATAGCATAACATAAATAATTATATAAATGTGTAAAGTTCTTTTATAGATATTTGGTCCAGAGGATCAATAATTGGGTCAAGAGGGAAATATTAGCTATTTGGGACAGATTATGTATTGTTGTACATATACCTTATCCCCATTTAAATTCTCTCTCCGCGGCTGTGATTGCACATCAGAGGAGAGAGAAATGGTGTCCCCGATTCCCCCAGTACCTCCGGAGTCCCTGCATTCCCCCGTGAAGTCCCCCTGCTGCCGGCATCTTCTTCTGGGAATAAAATGGTTGGCGCATGTGCATTGCACCCACCACGGAGAACTACCGGTCGGCACCTGGCAACAATAGGAAATTTTTCCACTTGGTTAATTTTGATCATTGTGATAGACTCTATCATAGTGATCAAAATAAAAAAAATAACAAATCAAACCCCTTTTATCACCCCCTAAGGTAAACATAATAAAATAAAATTATTTATTTTCATTTTTCCATTAGGGTTACAGTTGGGCTAAAGTTAGGGTTGGGTTAAAGCTAGGGTTGGGCTAAAGTTAAGGTTAGGGTTGGGCTAGGGTTAGGGTTGGGGATAGGGTTAGGGTTGGGCTAAAGTTATGGTTGGGCTAGGGCTAGGGTTGTGGCTATGGTTAGGATTACGGTTAGGGCTGGGATCAGGGTAAGGTGTTGTGAACACTTTAAATCCGGCTTCTGAGTTTGGTCTCCCTCTGGTGGCTGCTGCTGGTAATGGAGCTTGTCTGGTTAACAGAAGTTGATCACCTGAGGAGGATGATTGGAGATCAGGTGTTACTGCTTGGGGAGATATAAGTGAGCAGCCTGTCCATGGTTGTTGCTGGTGATTTGTTTCTTCCTGAGCCTTCTGCAATTCAGCTTGCTCCTGCTGTGTCCTGCATCTTTCAGATAAGTTATTTGGCTGATTAATCTGTGGCATTTGTTTACCTTTTGCTTTTCTCAGTTTTCTGCCTTTCTGGAGTTAGTTCAGCAGGGTCCCTGGCGGGGACCCGTGCTGGACTCTGTTGTCATCTGCCGCAGCTTGTGTCAGTCTTTTCTGTGTTTCTAGTTCCCTGTTATTTCAGTATCTCTTTGTTTTGCGCCAAGTTCACATCAGAGTTCTGATTTAGCAGGGGAGAGGTCGTGTGGTCTCAGTATTTTTGCATATCAGACGTCTTGTAATTTTTCTTAGGCTTTTTGCTGGATTGCAGACAGTATCCTTTTCTATCCAGTTCTATCTAGACAGTTTGGGCCCCAGCATTTGCTTACTCTATTTTCTGTCTGTGTTTGTGCTTCATCTGTCTCACCGGCAATATATTTTTGGGGGCTATCTATTCCATTGGGGCTCTACTCCGGGGCAGGTAACTTTCCCTTTCTCTCTTTAGGCTTAGTTAGCTCTTTGGCTGTGTTAAGGCGTCTAGGTCAGGTCATCGTAAGTATGTCCCACGGCTAATTCTAGTTGTGTTGTCAGTTCAGGGGTCTGCAATCAGCTAAGTTACCAACCTCTCTGGGTGTCTGGTTGCCTAGCCTATTTTTACTTTTATCCTCCTCGGTTACCAAATCATAAAAGAATCACCAGCCAGACTGTAAATTCTAGGGTACTCTAAAGAAGGAAAGAATAGTAAAAAAAAAAAAAAGGTTGTCAGAATTTTTTATATATTTTTTACTCTTTTTCTATGGGGGACGTAGAAGGATTTTTTTCTTCATGGAGACTAAGCATTTGTCTGATCGTGTTGAGCAGCTCGCTGCTGAATTTCAGAGAATTTCTGCCTATCTCGCTCAGTTGTCTACTGTAGAACCTAAGATCCCTATTCCTGATTTATTTTCTTGGGATCTGTCTAAATTTTTGAACATTAAGAATAATTGTAAATTGTTTTTTGCCTTGAAACCTAATTCCTCGGGGAACTCGGTGCAGCAGGTTAAAATTGTCATCTCCTTGTTGCGCGGCGACCCTCAGGACTGGGCTTTTTCCCTGACACCTGGGGATCCTGTTTTGGCTAATATGGATGCGTTTTTTCAGGCTCTGGGGTTGTTGTATGATGAAGCTAATGTTATTGATGAAGCTGAGAAAGGCTTATTGGCATTGAACCAGGGTCAGAAAGCGGCTGAGTTATATTGTCAGAAATTCCCAAAGTGGGCAGTCCTTACTAAATGGAACGATGATGCTCTAGCTGCTCTTTTTTGGAAAGGTCTGGCCGAGTTATGGTGGGATTTCCTGTTCCCACTGGTCTCAATGACTCTATGTCATTAGCCATTCACATTGATAGACGTTTACGTGAATGTAAAACTATGCGAGAGTCGGTGTTGCCTTTCAAGCAGGCTTCTGAGCCCATGCAGTGTGATAGGGTTATTTCTAGGGCTCAACGTCAAGAATTTAGAATGCGTAATAAGTTGTGCTTCTTTTGTGGGGACGCCTCTCATACTATTTCCGTCTGCTCTAACTGGGAAACACGTTTTGCTCACTCATTTGTTTTGGGCAGTGTACAGCCTAAATTCCTTTTGACGGCTACCTTGATCTGCTCCTTATCTTCATTTTCTGCAAAGGCTTTTGCTGATTCAGGAGCAGCCCTGAACCTGATGGATTTTGACTTTGCCAAACGTTGTGGTTTCCCATGGTAACCCTGCGGACTCCGATTCCCTTGAGTGGTATTGATGCTACCACTTTGGCAGAGAATAAACCCCAGTTTTGGACCCAGGTGATAATGAGGGTAGCCCCGGACCACCAAGAGAATTGTAAATTTTTGATGTTACATAATTTACATGACATTATTGTACTGGGTTTTCCTTGGCTGCAGACCCATAATCCTGTTTTGGATTCTAAGTCTGTGTCTGTGGTTAGTTGGGGTTGTCAATGTGTTCGTAGTGACACTCCTGTTTTCTCTATCTCTCCCCAGTCTCAGGATGTCCCTGACTATTTGGCTGATCTTTCTGATGTGTTTAGTGAGAGTAAGTCTGCGTCCTTGCCTCCTCACAGGAGTTATGATTGCGCGATTGAGTTAGTGCCCGGTTGAAAATTTCCCAAGGGTTGGCTCTTCAATTTATCTGTACCTGAACATGATGCTATGCGATCTTATATCAAAGAGTCATTGGAGAAGGGTCATATTAGACCGTCCTCTTCACCTTTAGGTGCCGGCTTTTTCTTTGTGGCCATGAAAGATGACTCATTGAGGCCATGAATTGACTATCGTCTCCTTAATAAGATCACTGTTAAATATCATTATCCGTTACCCCTGATTTCTGATTTATTCACCAGAGTGAAAGGTGCTAGTTGGTTTACCAAGCTTGACCTTAGTGGCGTCTAATCTTATTCACATTAAGCATGGTGATGAATGGAAGACAGCGTTTAATACTCCTGAGGGGCATTTTGAGTACCTATTGATGCCTTTTGGGCTCACTAATGCCCCTTCCGTCTTCCAATCTTTCATGAACGATATTTTCTGGAATTTTGTGGACAAGTTTTTGATCATTTATTTGGACGAATTTAGATTTTTTTCCAATGACTGGGATTCTCATTTGGACCATGTTCGGATTGTATTCCGGATTTTGAGAGAAAATGTTTTTTATGTTAAGGGATCAAAATGTCTCTTTGGCGTACAAAAAAATTTCATTTTTGGGATTCATTTTGTTTCCGTCCGCTATTGAAATGGACCAGGTCAAGGTTTAGGCCATTTATGATTGTGTTCAGCCTACTTCCTTGAAGGCTCTTCAGAAATTTTTGGGTTTTGCAAATTTTTACTGTAAATTTATAAGTAGAGATGAGAAACTTTGCCTCCGGGAGGGTCGAGTTGGGTTTTGGACCACCCGATGTTAGGGGCATGTGGAACGTACCTAATAGATAATAAGGAGAGGTGCGTTCGCAGCCCGGGGTCC
>VIAB01027847.1:0-10898 GCA_009801035.1 Oophaga pumilio
TACAGCTCTTCTCTCTCTCTCCTTATTCTTTGCCCATTGCCTGCATCTAGTCTCTAATGGAAAGGTCACTCATGTTTCACTGATCTTCCTCCTGAGCACAATATGTGCGAGTCAGAGAATGGAGGCAGGCAGTGGGGGTAGAATAGGGAGAAAGGAAGCGGAGCTATAAGTGCAGTGCCCACCCCACTGCACTTCTGGCTCTTTAGCATACAGTTTCAAGTATGGATTTCTGCAAGAAAAGTAATGATTGTAAGGATTTAATCAGCATTAAAGTACCTTTACATATATGCCCTTAGTTTGATGTATAAGGTCCTGATGACAGGTTCCCTTTACGTTACAAAAAAGATGCATATTCATCAAGTTTAATATGTGTTAGACATAGTATTTCAGCATAGAAGAAAATCAAAAAAACTGATTGACTATTTTTTGACTCACATTTGACTCACTTTACTTGGACAATTTCTCTTGATTACCTATCATTTACATCTCATTATCGTCCTGCCATCTTTTCAACCTGACAGATCATCATTTTAGAACAAGCTACCATAAATCTGCTGCAACAGTCATCTGAGCAGCTTCTCTCCTCACTCCTTTCTTCTTTCCTTCCAGACTTAAAGTCGTTGCGGTTGCGCGCAGGGTCCTATCTCCTTCTGTTCTAATCTAGTTTATTGTACTTGTTTTATTCTTTTTATTGTATGCTTGTGTTTTATATTGTAATATGTTTCTTATTAAATTAAATTATTAAATTAGTAAATTCTGTTTGCGACTTCCTTTTTCATGTATAGCCATGGAATTAAGGGCAAGTTAAAATGATGGTTAATGTTTTGAATGTTGTCATCACATATTACCGTTTAGTAGAATACAAAGTAGATACAGTCATCTGTTTGTCTTTGTGTTTATCTGTCAGTCTGTCATCAGTTTTCCAGTTATATATTTTAGCATTTTTACATATTTCTTAAAAACATGAAACCCAAAAAAGTTGAGATCAAACATTTCGTTCAGTGATGAGCTATTTATTTAATCATTTAAATTATTATGATTTAGTTTAATAATTTTCCCTTACACGTCTCAAAGAGCCAACCCTGGCATTGACAGAGCCCCAATCAGTGTATCTTCTGTATTCTCCAGGTCTCAGGTAATACTGACGTCCCCTGTAGTTTGGCTGCTCATAAAAGATCCAGTGGCCTTCAAGGACATTGCAGGAGTAGATGTCATGATAATTAAAACGCTCATGGACTGAGGGGCAATCATCTACAAACTCCATGCTCTCTCCTCTGAAGTCTTCTCTCTCATAAATCCTAATTCTGTAGGTACCACGTTGCTAGAATAGCAAATAATATGTTATTACAGTAGTCTGATCAATCATAGGCTTTTTAAAATTATTTTGCGATTTAAATACTTAAAAATGTTTTAAGAATTTCTTATATTACCATAGCACAAGACCAATCTGCATGACAGTTTATTATATATATACATTTACATAATGTATTACGTTGGAATTTTTTAACTGCTTAAAACCTATGTGAAAATATATTTTAAAAGTTATAATTAGCCTATTTTTTTGTATTTAAAAGAGAAGTATTCTGATATGATTTCGTTAAGGTAAAGTTAAGTGTGTAATAGAAATCTATTCTCCTAAATGATTAAGATTCTCCTTGTAAAATTCTTCAATGCAAAAAAAAAGAATTTTAAAAACAGGATGCAGAATTGTTAATAAGGTATATAAGGTATTGAGTATACTTGTTTTTTTACTTACATTTTAAAATGAACTTAACTAAAGGGGACGCACCTGAGGAATGATACGACAAGACCTGATAGAGTCGTTGAAGCCCAACCACTGCTGGAAATCAGGATATTCTCCCCTCCTCAGGAAGTACTGGTGTCCAGTAAAGTTGGGGTGCTCATACAGCATCCAGTTTCCATTCTCCACACGAATGGAGTTGCAGCGGTTGAAAAAAGAATGAAGATCAGAACAATCAGAGCTGCATTCATAGGAGCGGCCCTGGAAGTTCCTGTCCTCATAGAAGATGATCTGAAATTAGGTAACAATGGTAACACTGAGGAAATGTCTAATTACAAATTATATAAAAGCTAACAATGGTGCAGAATACATTTTTCATATTCCTTTAATGTATGTATGTCCAGAGTATACCAGTCACATTTACAGGTTCCTATTACACTCCACAAATCAGACATTTGGCATAGATGTAATAGCATTACCTATTCAAATATTTTTAATCAATAGGTTATCCATATAAGAATGCTGTTTGAGAAAATTGAAATTTTCGCTAGGGCTTTACATTTCCTGTCAATCCTATATGTCCCTTTTTACAATATTAATTTCACCTAGGCATAGATGGATAGAAATATACATTACCTTTCCCATCTTGGTGGTTCAGCTGTCAGTGGACGCTTTGATTGAACATTGTTTTGACAGGGAATGTGCCATCCCTTATATACTCCTGTGTGGAACCATGGAAGGGACTCAGCAAGCTAGTTGTGTAAATGATAAATTAGTGAACTCAGCAAAAGAGACCTACACAATTCATTCACTTAGGCTGTCACGCATTATTGGAGAATTTTCTTTCTTTAGTAAACGCTTAGGCAAAATCCGCTTTGTAGAGTTTCGAAAACAAAGGGGAAATGTCAGACGTCATATATGGGGTCAGCAGATTTCATAGGTCATTTTGTCAATTGCCAATGGTAACAGCTCAAGTCAGTTCTAGAATACTGAGACAATACTGGAATTTTGGATATCACTATCACAGTAACGCTGTAAAGAGTTAAAGGCCTACTTTGAAATACGGCAACTACTTGAATGTATAAAATATAATTTAATACCAGTAATTGTTTTTAACTTCCTTAATCAGCTTCTTTTCATGTAGAAATATAAAATGTGAAGAATATTACATCTACATCAAATGGAAAACTTTTAAAATGCAAATTTTATGGAAAAATACTCTTAAACGAGTTGACATCTACAAAAGGTTTAAGGTTTTTCCTACAATTAAATATTACATTTACACATAAAACATTAATATGTTTAATTGAAAACTTTTTTTTAATGTCATTTATTCCATTAGCATTTTAAACCAAAAGTAGGAGTGAAACCTGCACAGAGAATATGTGTAATGGAAAGATTTACAATTCTCCTGTCTTAGGTTCCACTCCTAGTTTTGGATTACAAATGCTGATGGATAATACTGACTAAACTAATGCAGTGTCAAGGTGGCCTAAGTTTTGATACTGCTATTATGTAATTATCTTGCCCCTTATTCTTTAGATATTAACTGCTCAGAATGAATGTGTTTAGTGCCAGTAGACGCACATGTCCAGTAGACGTCTGGTTGTCCAGATCTTCTTTTACATAGTAGAGTGATTCCTGCTATTACAAAATGGAGAATGTATGCACCAAATTTGGGATCTTCTCTCTGGCAATGGTCATATTACTTGGACATATTGACAAGAAAATCAAAAGAAAATCCAATGGTCAACAAGTATATAGCTGAAATATTTAGGGTCAGCATTTCTTTTTCAAAATAATCTCAAATTAAAAAAAGTATTTTTTTTTACATACCTTAAGGAAAAATGTGGTTCATAAATATGGGTCTCTGGGTCTGCCTCTTCAAATTAACAATTTCTTAATCTAAAAGAAAACCAGAGTAAATGGACTTCAAGTTAACTGCTGATTCAAGAACAAATCATTAATCACATTAGTTGAAGGTGGTTTATTTGTCAATGCATTTCAGAATCAAATCCGACTCCTTCCTCTGGACCACCACATGTGCAAATGGCAACATAACATTCATGCGGTTTAATTACAAGAAATTTCAAATAAGAGTGCCAAAAATAAAAATGGGTGAAGAAAAGGGAAAAAAGGGGGGAGATCACATGTATTAAAATGTATTATCATATAAATTTATTGTTTTTTCCTTTTTTAAGCAATAAAACATGTAAAGAAAGAAAGAACAAAAGGTGAAAAAATAAAAGAAAATAGACACTAAAAGGTCGGAGTGTTATTCTGATAAAAAATTAAAGGATTAGATTTGAACCTGCTTGGTCTTATGTAATGTCCTGCCTAAATCTCAGTGTCTCATTAGTGTGGTGTGCTAGTCCCTGAAACTTGTGATCAGAGTCAAATAAAAAAGGACTGTGTAGCAGAGATATATATATATATACAGTGGAAACTAAAAGTTTACATACACTATATTAAATGACACATATGCATGTTTTTCTCAATATCTGACATGAAATCAGAATAAACCTTTCCCATTTTAGATCAATTAGGATTAAAATAATTATTAATGTTTGCCAAATGACAGAATAATGAAAGAGAATGTTTTAAGGCATTTTATTACTTTCTGCAAAGTCAAAAGTTTACATACACTAAGATTACTATGACTCTAAACAATTCTGAACTGCCCATATGATGATATCATGTGTTTGGAAGTTTCTGATAGTTTTCTTGGCAACATCTGAGTTAATTAGAGACACACCTGTGGATGTATTTTAATGCACACCTGAAATACATTGATTCTTTGTGTAGCATCATGGGAAAAGTCTCAAGAAATCAGCCAAGATATCAGGAAGAGAATGTGGACTTGCTCAAGTCTGGCTCATCCTTGGGTAAAATTTCAAGATACCTGAAGGTGCCTCGTTCATCTGTACAAACAAACGCAAGTACAAACAAGATGGGAATATCCAGCCATCATACCGCTCAGGAAGGATATGGGTTCTGTGTCCCAGAGATGAATGTGCTTTGGTCCGACATGTGCATATTAACCCAAGGACAAAAGCAAAAGACCTTGTGAAGATGATGGCAGAAGCTGGTATGACTGTCAATATCCACAGTGAAACGAGTACTATGTCAACATTGGCAGAAAGGCCACTCTGCCAGGAAAAAGCCATTACTCCAAAAGAAACATAAAAATCCAGATTAATGTTTGCAAATGCACACAGTAACATAGTAACATAGTTATTAAGGTTGAAGGAAGACTTTAAGTCCATCTAGTTCAACCCATATCCTATCCTAACCTGCCCTAACATGTTGATCCAGAGGAAGGCAAAAAAAAACCCAAGTGGCAAACAGTAAGCTTCACATTGGGGAAAAAAATTCCTTCCCGACTCCACATACGGCAATCAGACTAGCTCCTTGGATCAACGCAATATCTAGGAAACTAGTGAATATAGCCTGTAATATTATACTTTTCAAGAAAGGCATCCAGTCCCTTCTTAAATTTTAGTAAGGAATCACTCATTACAACATTAGACGGCAGAGAGTTCCATAGTCTCACTGCTCTTACAGTAAAGAATCTGCGTCTGTGATTATGGCTAAACCTTCTTTCCTCCAGACGTAGAGGATGCCCCCTTGTCCCCGTCACAGGTCTAAGAGTAAAAAGATCATTAGAAAGGTCTTTGTACTGTCCCCTCATATATTTATACATTGTAATAAGATCACCCCTAAGCCTTCGTTTTTCCAAACTAAATAACCCCAAATAACCCCACAGGAACAAAGGCCTTCATTTTTGGAGACATCCAGTGGTCTGATGAAACTAAAATTGAACTTTTTGGGCATAATGGCCATAGTTACATTTGGAGGAAAAAGGGAGAAGCTTGGAAGCTTAAGAACACCATCCCAACTGTGAAACATGGGGGTGACAGCATCATATTGTGGGGTTGTTTTTCTGCAGGAGTGACTGGTGCATTTCACAAATTAGATGGCATCACGAGAAAAGAAAATCATGTGGCAATACTGAAGCAACATCTCAAGACATCAGCCAGGAAGTTAAAGTTTGGCCGGAAATGGTTCTTCCAAATGGACAATGACCTAAAGCATACTGCCAAAGTGGTAACAAAATGGCTTAAGAATAACAAAGTCAATGTGTTGGAGTGGCCATCACAAAGCCCTGATCTCAATCCTATTGAAAATGTATTCGCAAAGCTGAAAAGGCAGATGAGAGAAAGCCGACCTACAAACCTGGATCAGTTACACCAGTTTTTTTAGGAGGAATGGGCCCAAATTCCCACCAACTGTTGTAAGAAGCTTGTGGAAGGATATCCCAAACATTTGATTTAAGTCATCCAGTTTAAGGGTAATTGGTACCAAATACTAATGAAATGTATGTAAACTTTTAACTTTGCAGTGAGTAATGAATATGCCTTAAAACATTATCTCTCATTAGTCTTGCATTTGGCAAATAATAATTATGGTAATCCTAATTGACGTAAAACGGGAAAGGTTTATTCTGATTTCATGTCAGATATTGAGAAAAACATGTATATGTTTCTTTTTATATAGTGTATCTCTGTCTTGATAAAAATATATTTTTTGTCTCTCTGCCACACAGTCCTTCTTTATTTTACTCTGATCACAAGATTCAGGAAATAGCACACCACACTAATGAGACATTGAGATTAAGCAGGGACATTATATGCGACGAAGCAGGTTTGAATCTAATCCTTTTGTTTTTTACCAACATAATGCTTGGACCTTTTCATGTCTTTTATCTCTTTATATTTTCTCCTGCTTTATTTCTTTTTTTAGATGTTAGTGTTAGTGTATTTTCCTGTAAAAAAAATAAAAATACAGGCCACATATTTTACATTGTGGTATCTCCGTCACACGGCTCATCTATCTGTGGGCTACAAATTGTGGTATTTCAGCCCTCCATTCAACTGTTTTTGCTGTGTGTTACCCTAATTCTTGACAGTATTTTGCTGTAAAAAATAAAAATACAGACCACATATTTTACAATGTGGTATCTCTGTCACACACCTCAACTATCAGTGGGTTAAAAATTGTGGCATTTCAGGCCTCCATTTAACTGTTTTTGCTGTGTGCTACCCTAGTTAATGACACTATTTTCCTGTAAAAAAAATAAAAACGCAGGCCACATATTTTACACTGTGATAAATCCATCACATGCATCCTCTATTTGTGGGCTAAAAATTGTGGCATTTCAGGCCTCCATTCAACTGTTTTTGGTGTGTGTTACCCTAGTTCTTGACACTATTTTGCTGTAAAAATCTAAAAATACAGACCACATATTTTACAGTGTAGTATCTCCGTCACATGCCTCATCTATCTATGATGATGGAATAATTAGCATCACCATACCGCTTCTCTGTATTCTGAAATGCTCTCTGCTCACAATAAAAGAGGATGCATTGCAGGCGGAGCACGATGAGATGGAGCAAGGAACCAAACAGGGTGATTACACACAGCCCAGACTCATGTCATCCCAACGTGGATTGGTTGACTATGAGGATGAGGAGGAGGAAGAACAGGAGCTGCTTTCATGCACTATAGACGGTACTACAAGCACAACTGTCATACCGTCTGTTCAACGTGGATGGCCTGAGGACAGGGAGGAGGAGGAGAACATGGTCAGTCATCCGCTTGGTGAGGAGACAGGAGTTCTGCCTGTTAGCAGTCTGGCACGCATGGCTGACTCTATGTTGCGCTGCCTTCACCATGACCCTCACATTCTCAAAATTTTGGGTGTCACTCATTACTGGATGCTAATTATGCAAATTGTCTCTTCAGAGAGGAAGAGAGCTAGAACTCTAGTGCCACCTTTTGGAAGGTAGCAATCCTACAAGTCAATGTCGACCCTTTAACGAGCCTTATCACATGACCTAGGATAATAGCCAAACCAGAATCTCAATTTGCAGACACTGTGTTTCAGGGTTCAGCCCCTCGTCAGTGCAAAGCGGAGATCTGGTTTGGCTGTGTGAGAGGCGTCAGACCATTGTCCAAGAAATATCGTCACTCCTTGCGGAGATCAACATGCTAAGCATGCTCGTTAAAGGGTCGACATTGACTTGTAGGATTGCTACCTTCCAAAAGGTGGCACTAGAGTTCTAGCTCTCTTCCTCTCTGAAGAGACAATTTGCATAATTAGCATATTTCCCAGAGGAGCATTGCGGCTTTAAGTCTCCTCATCTGCATGCTTAGCATGTTGATCTCCGCAAGGAGTGACGATATTTCTTGGACAATGGTCTGACGCCTCTCACACAGCCAAACCAGATCTCCGCTTTGCACTGACGAGGGGCTGAACCCCGAAACACAGTGTCTGCAAATTGAGATTCTGGTTTGGCTATTATCCTAGGTCATGTGATAAGGCTCGTTAAAGGGTCGACATTGACTTGTAGGATTGCTACCTTCCAAAAGGTGGCACTAGAGTTCTAGCTCTCTTCCTCTCTGAAGAGACAATTTGCATAATTAGCATATTTCCCAGAGGAGCATTGCGGCTTTAAGTCTCCTCATCTGCATGCTTAGCATGTTGATCTCCGCAAGGAGTGACGATATTTCTTGGTCATTACTGGATGTTGACACTTCTAGACCCACGTTACAAGGAGAGCTTTCAATCTCTTCCTCCAGAGGCAAACAGGTCTACTAAAATGGTGCAGTACCAGAGGGCCCTTGTTGCGGAATTATTTAAAAAAAATTCCCATCTGAGAACGCTGGCAGCAGAGGTCACAGTTCGTTGGACAACCAAGGAGTACAGGCAAAAGAGACACAACTCCAATCCAGCAGAGGCAGGGGAACACTGGCAAAGTTCTGGTAGAGTGTTCTCAAACGCTCCCATCGCACTGACCCTGAGGCGCGGGGTACTCTCACAAGGAATGCAAAGCTTTGGAAGATGCTGAGGGAGTTCCTTGGTTACCGTACCAACCTCCTCCATGATTCTGTGCCTTTTAAATATTGGGTATCCAAGCAGGACACATGGCATGAACTGAAAAGAAGCGTGTGCACAACTAAATGGTGAGAGGGTGCCAAGATAGGTTCCCAAACCGTAACTGTATAAATCAAAGAATCTGACACTCAACTAAGAATGATGTGTAATTTATTGCATGTTTTTCTGCAAAATATAGCAATGAAACAGCAAATGTTTCGGTCCACAAGCGGACCTTCCTCAGTTGCTATATAAAATTGAACAAACAGAGCCAAAACTAAACATGGAAGTTCCAAAAATTTAAACTAAAGTATATACATAAAAATTCATAAGGAGAACATGGTCGAGGTATATCACATCATAGTATTGATATATAGGAAGTGGCATATTCAGCACAGTCTTGATTCAAAAGCTGGTATAGAGACATTTATGCAGACATACCGTTTATAATCACTGAACAGACTTAAAGTCATATTGTGCAGACAGGAGAGCATCCTAAAAGTAATGAGTAACAGGGTCTAATGATAACACTTAGTTTCATATAGTTGCGGTGGTAAAGAGTATATGGTAGCATACCACTAAGTGCGGTGGGGTGTCCAGTCCGATTGAGTGGGGTTGCAGCCTGAGGTGAACGTAAAGACATAAGATATGGTGTCCTGGACGGTTATGGGCATGTATGCGATCAAAAATTACCGGTGTTCTTACCTAATGCGTGATGCTGCTGACGCGGTGTCCACTGCTAGTCTGAGGCAGTGAGGGTATTATCCGTCTTATGAGCCGAACGCTCGTGGAGGAGGAGGTGCCGTGTGGCCGGAAGTGTACGACATGCTGTAAAGACGTATAGTCACAGCAAGGACCGGAAGTGACAAGATTGGGGGCATGTCAATGCGTTCCATGTGAAGGAAAGCTTGCGTTCCATGCTGTATGGTGACCGTCCAGGGACATATTATGAGAACGGTATTGTCAGGCAGTGATGTAGATACTGGACTATAGGTGAGGTGCCTCTATGGAGAGGTAAATATCATTCAGAGAGTGAATAGTGAGGATCACGTGATATTCAGTACAAACGGCTCTGCAAGAATAAGGAGACACAATGTTAGCTATATGACCATAATCACAAACTTATATGAAAGACAATAAATCATAATCTCTGTTCAAACCCTTAGGGGCCAGTGTTTCGAGTGTGTGAATCCAGTAAGATTCACGTCGCTTAAGAAGTAATATTCTATCCCCACCTCGTCTGGTGGGAGGGACGGAATCAATAACCTGGTATTTTAATTGAGAGATGGAGTGACCCATCGTGTGGAAATGACTTGGAATAGGGAGAAGAAGGTTCTGGCATCGTATAGTGGACTTGTGCTTAGAAATTCGGTCTCTGACCGACTGTGTTGTTTCGCCCACGTAAAGTAGTCCACAGGGACATTTAACGAGATATATTACGAATGAAGATTCGCATGTATAGTAATCTTTAATGTGGAATGTTTTCCCTGTTCTTGGATGTTGGAACCCTCTTCCCTTTAATACATTATTACACTGGGCGCAGTGTAAACAGGTATAAGTACCTGTTCTTGGTGTGGACAAAAATAATTGTTTACGTCGATAAATGGGACCAATGTCAGCATGGACCAGACGATCCTTAAGGTTGGGTGGTCTTTTGAAACAGGGTAAAAAGGGCATTTGGAATTCTGCTATGTCAGGGTGTGCCGAGGATTGAAGTGGCCAATGTCGTCTAATGGATTTATGGAGAATGAAAGCGAAAGGATGGAACGAATGTACGAATGGAATCCACTGTCCAGTCTCAATCTGTCGGTTGTTAGGTGGTGAATTTTTGGCTCTGTCCAATAATGAGGGAGGATAGCCTCGTTTGGAAAATTTAAGGGTCATGTCAGTCAGTCGCTGTTCATGTGTGGGGTTCTCTGAAACAATGTGTCTTACCCGCTGAAATTGGGACTTAGGTATGGAGCGTTTCACTGCAGGTGGGTGGAAACTACTGTAATGTAATAGGCTATTTCTATCGGTGATTTAGACATAGAGATCAGTTGTTAAATGCCCGTGTGAATCCTTATGGACTATGGTGTCCAAAAAATTGATAGAGCAGAGATCATGAGTCAGAGTAAATGTAATGCCCGGCTAGGCCTCATTTAAGGCGGAATGGAATTGTGTTAATGATTCTAATGTACCACCCCACAGGCAGAAAACATCGTCAATGTAGCGTTTCCA